>QLOT01003125.1:0-10140 GCA_003313875.1 Russula aff. compacta | reverse complement strand
ATTGCTCAAAGTTTGAGGGACGATCGCGACGGATGCTCTCTTCGGCCAAGGATCGAGGAAGACCACAGGCGAAGATATGCAAGGCCGCGGGATCGTTGAGGTCCATATTTGCGAGGCCTCCGAGGTTTTCGAATGCGGCAATATATTCATCTATGTTGCCACTGGTCATTTTGAGCTTTTGCAATTCGTTGGCCGCTTTTTCTTGTTCAGCGTAGTTCGTAAATGACCTCTTGAATTCCTGCTCCAAGACCTGCCAAGGGGTCATTCCAAATGGGAGCTCGCTCGGGTCGTCTTTGACATTGGCGAGCCACTCATTCTTTCGGATGACCCAGGCGTCGATCTTGGGTCCTTCAAGGAGCCCGAGGAAATACGCGCATTTTGCATATGGGTCCTTGGCTATACTGGTGCGTCTGTTCATTATCATGAATCGATTGAAGTTGCTTAAAAACAGCCTAGTTTTAGCACGATTGCCATCAAACTTCGTGGGTGGTGCGCCTGCCATGCGTTTGTCTTTATCAGCCCGGATCTCAGGCGTGTTGAGATCCGCAAGTGTGACTGGATCGTCTCCGGTGCCTCTGGGGCGTTGTGGCGGCTCGCGGCCTCGTTCTGTGTCCGAGGATCTCAATGCCGTGAACGTTACAGGCTGCGGCGCCATAGGCTGATCCAGGTCTAGTACAGATACCATGCTGGCGGCACGGGATGGGGCGCGCGATGGGGCGCGTGATTGTGGCAGTGGTTCTCCTGATGCTCATAAGGCATCCATGTCGATTCCTCGACTCGGTGTATGGACCAGGCCGAGTCCGTCTCGTGCGACGCGGGACGCTCTAAAGATGGGGCCGTCTAGTTCAATTTCGAACCAGATGCCTTCGAAGTTTTCGACCCCCAGTTTGGCTCCTTTGAATAGAGCGTAGTATCCTGCCCATGGGGCCTTGTCTTCTCCTGCGGCATAGTGCCTTAGGTTCACTGTTTGTGCTAAGGACAAGTTATTCGAGGCGCGTGGGTTGATCTGGAAGGGACAGTGGAGCAAAGCTCGCGCTACGGTGTTGTCTGAGAGCTTTCCTTTTGAACTAGACATGATGTACTAGTCAGATATTCAATCATTTGTTCGGGAAGCTTGTTCTAATGTCACGCCCAGGCCGGCGTGTCAATGGTTCGAGTCGGATTTGACTAAGTCAAAAGGTCACGTGACGCGACACGCGTACACTGACAAGGGTTCGGGATCTGGTCGCCTCTGTCTGAGGATAGAAAGCTAGCACTTCACAAGTGGCTAGAAGACTTAGAGACACAAGGACTGCTTTACAGGCAGCAGTGAGCCTTCCTGAAGACCTTGTAACAACCTGGTATTGCACAGGAGAACAAGCTTGAGGCTTGTCTCTGTAGTTACTACGGTTCATATAGATAGAGACACTATTGTTGTACGAAACGGGAGAACAATGGTAAACCGTCCTAATCAGTGTAACAATGTGTCACGGCGCGGCTAGCCACTAGGCTACGTGAACCGCGGGGACACCAGGAATCGGGGTTAGAGCCCAAGGATAGGGTGTTATGGACTGGGACTTGTATCGGACTGACTTTGCTTACATCAGTTTTCACCTTTTATGGTAACTACTTTCTCACACTCCGGCTGGGAACCTCCTCCACCTCCCCATACCTACATTACTATACCTCTATTACGTTCCACAGTCCCCCCCTTTATGTCGCGTCCTTTCGGCTCATTACTAATACCTACAGACTAATTCTCCGACGTGTTTCACTTGCCTCTTTTGGACTACTGACACTTACTTACTGGCTGAAACGCGTACCTACCATTTAGCCGCTCAGACGCGTCACCAAGCCGTCCCAAGCCGTCTAGACGCGTCACTGGACATGCCAGCCGTCTAAGACGCGTTCCATCGGCACTTAGTAGTAATACCTTAGTACCTGTACAGCCTCAGTAACCACGAGGGCTATAAAAAGCCTCAGAATACGAGATCTAAGCCTTAAGCTTGGTCTCTTGTACAATACAAGACCTTTTGTTCATTCCATCTCGTGTGAACTAAGCTTAAGAACCATCCCCTTCCACTTGAGCTCTTTCAAAGCCCTTGAAAGAGTCTTCTAAAGCGACTTAGAGCCGACGCGACTCTTACCTGCCATATATAGAAAGACCAGTTCCTTATTAGGGACTTATTGAAACCCCGACACCAGAACTTGCTCAGAAACGCCTGCGTCGTTTCTTCGCACCACCCCAGCTAGAGCCGAACTGTTACCTTGAAGCTGTAACAGCCCTTGTCTCCCCCCAGAAAGGAGACATTACAGAAATAGGAGAATACACAGATCGCTAGGGATCGACTCCGCTTCACTCAGCAGCATTTACCACTAAGAACGTGGTACCAGAACCCCCGGACTATCCAGAGACTCTACGTATTCAAGGAAGATCCTTGAATCCGTCCAAGACACAGCAGAACAGCACAGCATCTCGCTGCCAGATACTGTCTGACCAAAAGACCTAGTTGCAATAGTGCTAGCGCACCCATTCTAGAACAAAACCCACATAAGCGATATCAATCGTGGCTATAGAGCTTGACGATTACCTGAACCAACGCAGACCCCCAGACCCTCTAGAACCCCATCAAAGAGAGCGACGTGCTCAAATCATCAGAAGACAGACCCGCCACGCCCAGTCTAGCGTGACATAGGGTCTGGTGAGACCCTGGAGGGCCGATAGACGATGAAGAGCCCAAGGAAGGAGCTTGGTGAAGCTCCAGAGGGCAGACGAGACGCTGAGGATCGGTAAGTATAGATGATGGATGTTCTCTCCAGGATTCGGCACGCGCGGACCGGCTATGCGGTCACGGTCCGGCGCACGCGATACCGCATGGACTACTGTATGGCTTCTAGGATGCCCTAAGAGCAGGATGACGAAGACAGAGCCCTGGAGTAAGCAGGATGACTGTGCATGACTAACGGTTAGCCAGAGGCGATGAGTAAGAGCTTTGGAAGCTCTTTAGTATCACTCAGCAACAGTCAGTGCTTTAGTCAGTGCGCTGGATTAGGATTTCTGCTTTGTGAGCAGTCTAGTCGCTTACTGATTGTTTCTCTTATCGTTCCTGACTACTGTACGCTTACTACTGTCGCATTACTGTACCATAGATCGGACTACCGGCCCTTAAGGCCGAGGTATATAAGCGCATTAGGCGCTGGGCTAGAGACTCTCTAAGTCGAGTCTCCTGTCCGCCCTGTACGCCTCCTTGTCTAGGAGAATACAGCGTTTGTGACCTAGTCACCCCAGGGGGAGATTCGTGGCTTGTTTACCTTTCCTCGCAAGTGGGACTTGCGAGCGTTCGATTCGTTGTTTCAGAACTTCTCTCGGGTCACGGTAACGACCGGTGACACAATGGGTTTTGTGTTATATGAAGTGAACAATGAGGATTGGCCGAGAATGGGGGACAATGGGACAACAACGTCATATCGTACAAAAAGGGGAAACAAAAGGAAATGGTCCTAAAACAGAATCGTGACAGTCATCCACACATTCTATAGAAAGAGAAACAACAGAACATAGAGGACCTGGAAGCATAAGAATATGACATCCCACTGGCACAGCACTGTTCTCTGTTCCCCGAGTGAGCGCCACAAGAAAGGATGACGTGCTCCGCATCACTCAAAGTCAAAGGCTGCGTTATTGTCTGTCACAATTGTTAGAACCCAGAAACAGTTAATGATATAAGAAAGGTTACCAAATGAGACAAGAGACTCTTGATCACATAACTCATTCCACTTAAGGCAAACCCATATGAAGACATGACTCGAGACTTACCAACAGCAACAAGAACCCTGCAAGGAACAATATACAGTAAGCATGCTAATATACAAGTCTAGACAAGGACAAGGCATAAGGCACCACAACGCATCTGTGGAAAAAGATATCGCCGATGGGTGCCTGTCCCAATTACGTATGAAGGACCCACACACATACAAGGTATTACAGTACATACAGAACACATCAGCATAGACTTTACAAAGAGTGTCAAGGGCGTGACTACTCACGGGGAAAAGCAGCAAGTCCGGCACGAAGGAGCTAAGGCTTGATCACGATTGGCATGCGACGAGGCAAAGAAGAATGAGATCAAGCGATGAGTGAACATACCATCACCCTTGCACTGACAGAGATGCAACATGACAAATCCCGCGGCTCAAACGTCTGCCCACTCCTGCACCGTGCCAAAGGCTTCCAGTGCAAGCTGAACAGATGTGCTGTGGCATTACATCAGCCACAGACTGCGCCAATATTGCCTTCAGTCGTTGGCAGAGGATGTCGCCTTCACCAAAGGCTCCCAGATGTAGGACAGAGCCAAAAGAATGTCCTCCTCAGGGGTGCCGCGAATGAGGTAGAGAATCATCGAAAGGAGAGCGTCGCCGTTCCATCGCTTTGGTAAAGGCTCCTGGATAGGACAAACAACCGCATGTGAGGGGTGCAACCACATGCAGGGTCCTATTCATTACGACCTGTTACAGAGGTATTCACCTCATCGGCCCACTGGGTCTTTTCATGAGAACGATGGAACGAGATTTGCAGATTGGCTTCCCACCACTCTTGCCCTGATACCTTATACCACATCATCTCTCATGGGCACAGGCGACCGGTGGACGGTGCTGGCTCCAGGAGGGGACACGAGTAAAAGGTGGTGCAACCCAGACATCAGCACAGACCAGGTGTCCCTCTGCTCAGGCACCAGCTACGCTCTGTACCATGCCCAACAGCTTCTGGTGCAGGCAACAGATACATTGGTGGAATCAATCCACCAGCGCTGCACGCGCAAGACTGAGGTGAGCATCCCTGTCTCAGTACCAATATCCCACATTAACAGTTCCTGTAGCATATATTGTCCCTACAGGTGAATATCATCACAGCTATCGCGCCGCATGCGTGAGACTGAGCATATATTGTCCCTACAGACAATAAAGCATGCGTCTGCGGTTTCTCACCCTAACTCCCTTATAGTTTGCAACAGGTTATGGGCCCTGCCCTAGCCCACTAAACCACCTAATATGTCTGTGACCAAACCTGCCCTCACCACTATGACTCTCATGGAACAGCCTCCTCCCGCCATCATCCCGCAGCTAGAGTCTGATGGCTCAAACTGGGCCATCTTCAAGATGCGCTTCAAGGACTCCATGTTCATCACTGGCTGGTGGGGCTACTTCACCGGCAGTTGGCCGAGACCTACGCCAATAGATCCCAGTAACCCCACAAGCACTGAAACCGAAGCCGGAGAGAAGTGGGAGCACGAGGATGCTGTGGCCAGCTACCTCCTGTCCCAGCGCCTGCCTGACACCACCGCGATATGCTTGGTCAATTGCAACACCGCTCACGAATGGTGGGAACTTGTCACCAGCATGTTCCAGGCCAAGAGCAAGTTTGCGCAAGCTGACCTCCATAAATCCTTCATGGACACGAAGTGCACAAAGGGGGGGGATGTCCGAGAGTTCCTAGGGAACCTCAACTACAAAAAGGAGTCATTAGCAGCCGCTGGAGTACCCATCACAGAGCGCAAATACGAGTGCACTATCCTCCAGGGCATCCCAGGTGAACTAGCCACGTTCGCATCAACCATCCTGGTCTCACTTGGTTCCACCTTTGATGACATTGACAAGTTGGTCAATCACATCTGCGAGGAAGCTGACCGGTTAAAGCTCCAGTGTGCAAGGGGACAGGGAAACCAGGGTGGCAAGAAAGAGGCCACCAACGAGGCCTTGGCCACTACCAGTATGGAGGGCAGCAAAAAGCGTCGCAAAGGCAAATGCCACAATTGTGGCAAACCTGGTCATTGGGCAAAGGAGTGCCGATCCCCAAAGAAGGAGAAAACTGAGAGCACGAGCACCTCGCAGGCTGTGTCAACGTTGAGCTCCACACCCAAGCCAGAGAACAAGCCCGTAGGCTCTGCAAATGCAGTCATTGCATATGACTTCGAGGGCGACAGCTTCTGGATGGCCGAAGAGGAGGCAGTGAATGAGGACCTCGCACACATCATTGGCACCGAGCCAGACCCACTGCTGGGTGCACCAGATGAAGATGCCACCACATGGCACTCAGAGGGGAAGGAGGATCTTGGCCTTGAGCCTGAGGGGGAAATTGAAGTCGGAGCTGTCCTCACACCATCAGATGAGGATCAAGATAATCGTATTCATACAGAACTGTACGACTCCGGCGCAACTCGCCATATCAGTCCCTATAAAACTGATTTTACCTCGTACTCGCCCCTCATCCCTCCCATCTTCCTCAATGCCGCAAACCAACAGAAATTCCCTGCAATAGGGCGCAGCACATTAAGCGTCCAAGCACCGAACGGAGAGGAGGAGACTCACCTCACCCTCCATGCAGCCTTGCACGTGCCGGCCGTGAGCTACACCCTGGTGTCCCTGGGGGCACTGGACAAAGAGGGTTATTATGCCCACATTGGTGCCGGGCACCTAGAACTCACATCACCGCAGGGGGAGCGAATCGGCCATATCCCATGCACCGCCGGACGCCTGTACAAGATCGTACACGCACTAGACTCGGCCAACGCGGTCGAGCCGGTGTCAGTAATGGAGTGGCACCACCACTTGGGCCACATCTCAGTCACAAGCACGCGCAAACTCGTCAAAAGCGGGGCCGTCATAGGGGTCGAACTGGACCCAAAGTCCCAAGAGATTGTGACGCATGCATATTCACGCGTGCCACTTGCCTGCCTGTGCCAAAGGTCAGAATTAGCCTGCCCGCACAAAACTTTGGAGATGAGGTACACACCGACGTGTGGGGCCCCTCCACCATTGCCACCCACCATGGGTGACGATACTTCACCACCTTCATGGATGACATGACCCATTACATGGTCACTTTTCTGCTGTGAACGAAAGACGAGGCCTTCAAGGCCTACAAATCCTTCGAGGCATGGGCCACCACACAGCAGCATTGTAAGGCCATCAAAGTCTTGCACTCGGACTGCGGGGGGGAGTATCTCAGCACTGTGTTTGATCAGCACCTGGCAAAGGCAGGTACGGCGAGGAAACTTACCACGCATGACACCCCGCAGCTCAACGGCGTAGCAGAGCGTTTAAACCACACCCTGCTGGAGCAAATCCAGGCATTCACGCATGTGAGCGGCTTGCCCAAATCACTGTGGGGCGAGGCGCTGCGGCATACCACCTGGCTGAAGAACCGAACAGCCACGCGCGCACTCAATGGCAAGACGCCATTTGAGGCGCTGTACGGGCACCCGCCTGACGTATCAGCACTGCGAACGTGGGGCACCACCATCTGGGTGCACCATGCCACCGGCTCAAAGCTGGATGTGCACACGCGAGAGGCGCGCTGGCTCAGCATTGATGTCAATGCCAAGGCCCACCAAGTCTTCTGGCCTGGCCCAGGCAACGTCACAGTCGAACGCAACGTCTATTTCAGGACGCCTGCACTGCTCAAGGGGGAGCAAAACTTACCAGTAGTTGGCAGCGAGCAGGCAGCCGCCCCCTCAACCCCATCACCTCCATCATCACCCGACATGCCCGAAGCGTCCAGCACCCCCACATCATCACATCCTACATCACCAGATCAGCCCGAGCAGGAAGCTGAAATGCCTACTGAACCACGGCGCTCCAGGCGCACCTGTTTCCCTTCACGCATCGTTCGCGAGCAGCAGGCAGTGGAAGCTGCCAGAAAGTCATGCAAGGCCCCAAAGCTGCCCAAGGTCCCGCAGCCTGAGCTACCTGACCCCGATATGCCCGGACTAATACCAGGCGATGCTCCCGATGATGACAAAGTTGAGGACTTAATAGGAGAGGTTTGGGCAGTTGTAGACGGCGCACCAGAACTACGCGAGGCCTTTGAAGGCCTTGAGTACATGCTCGCAGCTGAGACCGCAGATGCAGAGGCACTCAAGCCACGCACACTTGCTGAAGCGAAGCGCAGACCAGACTGGCCACTCTGGGAGAAGGCCATCCATGAAGAGCTTGCCACCCTGAAAGCTGCAGGAATGTGAAAGCTGGAGGAACCACCACCAGGAGCGAACATCATCGGCTCCAAGTGGGTCTTCAAAGCAAAAAAGGATGCCGCGGGCAATATTGTCCGCTACAAGGCACAACTCGTGGCACAAGGCTTTAGCCAAATAGGGGGTGTCAACTATGACGACACCTATGCCCCCATCGCCTGCCTCGCATCCTCACGCGTGATCATTGCGATGGCCAACAGGCTCAGACTTGAAATGCACCAGGTAGACATCAAGGGTGCCTATCTGAACGGCGTGCTAAATGAGGATGAGGTGCTGTACATGCAGCACCCCCCTGGCTACAAGGCGCAGGGCATCGGATGCCTCGTTTTGCGCCTCCTGAAAACCTTATACAGGCTCAAGCAATCCGGGTGCCATTGGTACCAAAAACTCACTTCCATCTTCCTTTCCCTGGGTTTCAAACAGTGCTCCATTGACCAGGCTGTTTTCTACAAAATAGACAAGGCCCAGAAGGCGCTCACGGTTGTTGCGGTCCATGTGGACGGCTGCATGATCACCACAAGCAGTGGAAAGTGCATCCAAGAGCTGATTGAGGGCCTCCACAAGGAACTCGAAGTCATGGACCTCGGTGAGCTCCACTGGATGCTCGGCGTCGAGATCCAATGCGACCACGCAAGTGGCACCACCCACTTATCCCAGCAGGCATATATAGACTCAATTCTGCGCTGCTATAACCTAGCAGACCTCAAGCCACTGTCCACGCCCATGGACACCACCATCCAGCTCACGAGCGAGCAAGCTCCCGTGAGCATGGCCAAGCATGCAGCCATGTGCGATGTGCTGTACCGCAAGGCCGTCGGCATGCTAAACTGGGCAGCACTCACCACCCGCCCAGACATTGCCTTCGCAGTTGCGACCGTGGCCAGATTCGCTGTGAACCCCGGTCTTGCACACTGGGAAGCCGTCAAGCAGATCTACCGCTACCTGGCCGGCACGCACAACCTATGGCTGACATACGGAGAGACAAAGCGAACCCTCAAGGGTTATGCTGACGCTGACGGCAGCATGGCCAAAGACAGGCGAGCCATTATGGGCTATGCATTCCTCATCGATGGAGGGGCCATCTCATGGTCCTCCAAGAGGCAAGAAATCGTCTCACTCTCTACGATGGAGAGTGAATACGTCGCCGCGATGCACAGCATGAAGGAGGCGCTCTGGTTGTGCAGCCTCCTCTCCGAAGTCTTCAGCAGCCTCACTGCACCCACTGTCACCGCCAAGGGTTTGACAGCAACACAAGACTATAGCTAAGTCTCTGCTGTGACTTAGAAGACAGATGGAGTAGTCTGGGTTCCCACTTGCAGTGCCTCAACACTGTAGCCACCCCTTAGAGTAAAGAGAAGGAAGGGAGTAAAGTCACTGTGATTGACAAGAGACTCAACTTGCCGGTACAAGGTAGCTATGAGTCCCTATTTATACTAAGGAGGGATCCTAGGATCCGAGGCTGTGTACAGTACTCCATCTAGACGAAACAATAGGGCTGGACTGGGGACAATGGGAAGCACAAGAAGAGAACAAGGGCTATGTCTAAAAGGGGATTGACAATAGGACAATAAGTGTCCTAGGAGCATGTGATTCTTGAAGAACAATAAGAACCATATGTAGGGGCGTCACAAGGACGAAGTGTAGCCAAACAGTATAGTACAGTGCCAGTCTCTGTAATTTCGCATCCACCCACGTGATGCATTTGAAGTCCGACGGTTCCAACAAGTTGGCGAATCACGTGAATAGAAACGAAATGTTGGCGCGCGTGTTTAGTTTCATTTTCGTATAAAATAATTAAACCAAAATATATTGATTAATTTAATAATGCTATCCACAAATCTGTAAATTGTGGATGAACAGTGTGCATGCAGAGGAACGTGTCGAGAGGGGTCCCAACACGTCTTTACTACCCCCAATGTCTTCCCTAATGTCATCATCGTCGCCCGTATCGTCGCCCGCGCCTTCCGTCACCATGCCAGATGATGCCGGCCCTGAGTGCATCAATCCCGCCGGAGTGGGAAGTATAACGTACGATCGGCAAAATGGCTATAACCTGGAATGGGAATCCAGGGCCAATTTCGATCGATGGCTGCAACAGGAGCAATCTGCGACTGGAATTGAGATATGACTATCT
>QLOT01003123.1:0-13879 GCA_003313875.1 Russula aff. compacta | reverse complement strand
TAGCACCAACCCACCCGCGCTTCACCACCACCTTCTGCCCATCGAAGAGCTCACGCTCGGATTCCACCAGGGTGAGCAGCAGCCGCCAGCAGAGCGGCGCGATGACGACGGCGACGAGGTCGTCGTCGACCCAGCGCTCTGGCGCGCGCTCCTAAGCCCCTTTCAACGAGTGCGCACCCTGCGCGTGCACGTCGCGCTAGCTGCATTACTCGAGTCTGCGCTGCGATCACGGCTGTCCGATGGACCGGCAGTGCTTGTCGACGATGAGCAGCAGCAGCAACAGCAGCAGATGCTCCTGCCAGAATTGCGCACGGTCGTATTGCTGCACGGGGACAGGAACGACGAACGCGCGATGCTGGCCAACGCCTCCGAGGCGCTCAACGCCTTGGTCGATGAGCGTAATCGGGCTGGCCACCCTGTAAACGTAGAACCTCAAGATCTGAGCAGGCTGTCGTGGCGACGATCGCGACCTGCGATGATGTCTTCGTCTCTGCATAAGAAGGGTCATGCGGCGATTCGATAAAGGTTGCAATCGCCGTCCTTCGTGCTCGTCTCGAAGAGTCGTACACTGGCAAAACTATGGTATAAAAAGAAAAAAAAAATGTGAGAGCGCTGCGCGGAATGCGCAGAACTTCGAGGCCAGTAAGTTAGTCCTAAATGGTACAGCTCCATACTGTACATTCAAACTAACCTCACTGGTCATCTGGTGGTTTATTTCAAAATCTTGGCCATTCGTTTACTGTATATATACCGTGCAAACTATCTATTTCGACATTCTCGTTCTCCTCGCTCTCTCTCTCTCTCTCAGCTGGGCTCAGCATTCACTGCAGCTTCTAGGGTTGATCTTGAGACTACAGTATCACGTCGAACCAGCTACGCCGTTGCATTTTCTTTAATGCTATGCATACAACACACACATCATAGTACAGTACCGGTAAACCGAGAATTCATGTGCCTCGGTGCAGGCCACGTGTCACGGAAAAGACGCCAGTAAATGCAAATTGTGTGGGTTTTTTCTGGGTGGCACCCTCAGTGGCGTTCGTGCTTAACTTCTATTGTATAGCCAAAGTTCCTATTTACACTGCTGGCCGGTGCAGATGTCCGCGCTGCGCACCTGGTTGACCCTCCTACTCGCGGAGCCGAGGCTAACGCTCAAACGCATGCAGCCACTACTGCCACCAAAGGGAGTCCAGTGATGGACATGGCATGAAGAATCTAAATATGATATGATACTAATCCCCATGAGTGATTTAAAAAACAATGTAACGCTATGCTATGCTATGCTATGCTACCGTGATTCTCGAGAGGTATTATCCCCCAAAGAAACCAAAATACACCATAAAGCGCTTGGGGAGCTGCAACGAGGGCGCGCAACAAAAAAATATGTGTGTCTATCTCGACAACACTAAAAAAAGCCGACAGTCTAACCGTCGATAACGAGCAACCCCTGATGACTACATCACCGCCACGACGCTCGTAGCTTTACCCTCAGAAGCAGGCGCAGGCGCAGACTCAAGCACAGCCGTCCGGCCGCTCCCCGACGCTGACGCATCATCATCATCCTTCTCAGGTGTAGGTGGTGCCGCCGACGACTCGGTCTCACCCGAATCCCCATGACCGTGCGACATGTCGTCCGTCTCCGGCACGTCCACCTGCTCCGAAAGCACAGACGACGCATCGCCATTGGGCGTGGTGGGCTCGGCCACCGTGACCTCGGCCGCAGCGGCGGGTTCCAGTCGTTCCACCCAGTCACCCTGCCCTTCTTCTTCCTCTTCCACCTGCGTAGGCGTAGGCGACGGCGTGGCATGAATAGGCACCGATACCGGTGTCGTCGGCAGCTCACGATGCTTCTCAGCGGGAAGCGGTGCCGGCGAGAGAAGCGCCGCGACCTGCTTGAATCCCCCTTGCTTCTCTTGCACCGCCGGGGCTGGTACGGGAGCAACAACAGGTGGCGCCGAGGCAGGATACTGCTGCTGCTGCTGCTGCTGCTGCTGATACTGCGTGGTGGTGGTGGTGGTACCCCGCCCGAGTATACCCTTGAGGCGATCATTCGAGAAGAGCGAAGGCCGCTTTGCTGGTGGCGGCGCGGCTGAGCGCGGCGAGCCGAGTGGGATGTAGCTGGGGGGCAGGGGCAGAGGCGAGGACGGTGTGGGTGTGGGCGTCGTCGGTCGTGGAGACGTAGGTGCCGTGGCGGCTCGTTTGTCCGCGACGAGCGTCTCCAAGACGGCGGTAGGTGTGCCAGGAGCTTTCAGCACGGAGAACTTCTCATGTAGATAGCGTGCGTCGGTGAGCAGTCTGAGTTGCGCAATTCGTGAGCACCACATTGGGTAAGGTCAAAGTCTGAGAGTGAACGTACCGCTCTTTCGCATCGAGAGTTGGGAGCTCGATCTTGGTGTACTCTTCGGAGAGTCGATGGTTGATCGCCGCAAAAACCTCCGACATCACGTACTACACATCAGAGTCTGTAAGCAGCATGCGAGGTGACCGTTTGGCGCGGCTACGTACCTCTACCACCGCATTGGCAAGGTAGCGTGATAATACCTTGTGTAGTGTAACGGTCTCCTTTACTAACAGTTCCATATAGTCGTTCACCCCGGGCTTCGCCGGTGGAACATCCCAGTTGATTGCGTTCAGGCTCTTGATATGCGCTGTGAGACGGTCGCCCATAATCGCAATCAACTTGGCATGGATTTCATTCTGATGCTCTTGATAGTCCCGCTTGAGCTTGTCAAACTCGACCAGCATGACCGCCTGCTTCGGGGAGAGGTGCCGTCGAAACGTTTCGCGAATATACGGTATGAGGCCGATCACGACCGAGAGGGACTGCGAAGCAAGCGCAAGGTGCTTTGCAGTGATGTTTTTGAGGCCAGCGGAGCGCATCGCACCGGCACCAAGTACGACTTGACACGTCCGAGAGTTGAAGGCCTTGAGGAACTCAATGATACGCGACATTGTGTCCGTCGTGAGAAGGCTGAGGTTTACGATCACTTTGAGGTAGTCGGAAAGGAGGACTAGTGCCTCCTGAGTGGCAGACACCGTAAAGTAGCTCCGCTCCTCGATGCGGAGATGTTTTTTAGATGATGGAGGAGAGGCTCCGTTTGCTCGCGAGCTCACGCGCGGGGAAGATGGTCGAGGCGAGGATGGTCGGCTATCTGAGCCAGGCGCTGGTAATGGAGATGACGGCGGCCGTAGTGTGGAAGGTACGGGGAGCGGTGTTGTCGGCGCAGCAACTGCGGTCTCGATTTTAAGGATAAAGTCGCGTGGGTCATATACTGCTGCGTCCAGGATAAGGTTGACGGTCTGCTGCATCGAAGCCGGGACCTCTGCTTGGCTCCACTGCTCATCTTCGACCAGCTTGGCAGACTGATTGATACGTGATTGGTGAAACGCCTGCAGGAATGACTTGGCCTTCCCAACCAAGTCAGTCTATGATCTTTCGAGGGACTGGCTTACCCGTACCTGGCTGACGACTACGCCGCGAAGGCCAACGATCATTCGTTTGCAGGTGACCTCACAACTTACCACGAAGCTCCAGCACTCGTTGAACACTTCGACAAACTCGGCCAGATCAAGCTTGACGTGTTGCTCTGCCCGCGTAGAGAGAACTTTGGAAGTTAAGACGTTTGCGGACTCCGCAGCGGAAGAAAGTGTGTCAAATAGAGAATCATGTATAGCCGTGAGCTCAGATGGCAGCGCCGGTGGTCTAGTAG
Source organism: Russula aff. compacta (assembly GCA_003313875.1). Lineage (NCBI taxonomy): Eukaryota > Fungi > Basidiomycota > Agaricomycetes > Russulales > Russulaceae > Russula > Russula aff. compacta. The sequence continues at coordinate 10,169 of QLOT01003123.1, read as the reverse complement.
AGAATGAATAAGAAGCCGGCTGTGAGAATGCCCTGACAACGAACCGGATACCCTCGAGAACTACAGTAATGTTCTTGTTCAATGCTTGGAGGCCCTCAACGCAGTTCAAGAAGCCCATCAGGATTGAACGGAGCAGTGTTTGGAATTCTTGATGGGTCATTATGCGCAACGAACTTATCCAACTGGAATCTTCAATGAACAACGGCACACGTAGCGCATTCAGACAACCTGACCTTGCATCAGTAGATTCCTTCTGTCGGTCCTCTCCCGGGTTAAACGAGGGTATATACTACGATGTGAAAGGACCTCAGTCCAAGCCAGATCCAACGACAAAGGACACACCTGCTGTACGATCCCTTGCACCTCACCAAGCACAACGTTTCTCCATTCACTGAAGCCCTCCCTCAAATTCTTAGTCCTTATGAGACCTTGCATCAGAGGGCGCAGTCTATCGCACACTTCCGTCTGGTCACTCGGGAATGAATCGTTCCTATGTATCCGCTCAAGAAGAGCGACCTTCAGAGTGGCTACAAGATCTGAGGTAAGCGACGACGTAATTTCTTGAGTGAGCGTGTACAGCTGGCTCGGTAACGCCGAGAACGCCTTGAGCTTCGACAACGGTATCTGTAGCGTTGGCGCTGCCGAAATGGGCCCCTCTTCCCGCGGCGCTACCTCCTTTTCATCCTCCAGGGATTCCTCCTCCGCAACAGAGGGCAGCTGTGAACCCTGCGACGGAGGCGCTTGAAGTGACACCGCCGCTGGCGCGGTGCGGCCGTCCCAGATCGCCCGCAACTCATCGACGCCGTCGAGCGCAGCACTCCACTGCCCATTGTCGACAAGCGCGCGCACGATGCCGACAGTTTCGACGACCCTGCAGACCGCTCGGATGCAGGATTGTACCTCCTTTAGGTGGGCGAGTCGTATCTCGCGCTGTACGCCGCGCAGCCCGCGACGCGCGCCGTTCTCGCCAACTTCGCCTAGCTGCACGCGCAAATCCCGCACGCGAGAGAGACAGTGCGTGGACTCTGCCTGAAGGTCTTGAAGATTGGAGAGCGCGGAAAAGAAGGGTGTCGCGCGACGCGCGATCTCGTGTACGAGGTGCTGCTCAATCGTGTCGGCATGGTGGGAGAGCTTTTCGAGGAGGGGAAGGGAGTGAGCCAAGGTCGAGGGGTCGTGAGGGAGTGTCGGAGATGTCGAACGAGAAATGGAGGAGGAAGGAGATGGCACTTCGGTAACAGTATCGAAGGTGCGGGGATCTCCGAGGTCAAAGTCAGGCGTGAAGAATATCTCTGGAACGGATGAGAGAGGTGGAAGCAATTTGGGAGGGAGTGGTGTCCGTTGAGAATCAGATTGGCTAAAGAGTTCGGTTATGGAGTCCTCGAGTTGCATGGAATCAGTAGAGCTAAGCTCTACATTATGTTGGAATGCTCCCCACTCGGCTCCGATGGAGCTGAGGTAAGGATCGAAATCTTTCCGACGGACGCGAGGGAGTTCTGCGCGTGGTACAGAAGGGACCGTGGCGTGAGCTTTCGGTGGTGCAGATTTCTTGTGAGGGCTGTTGACAACAGTGGAAATGGCTGGCATGCGCGGGATCTTGGTTACACGTATACGTGGTGCGAACAAATGTGAAACGTACCATGAAAGCCATGCTTCGCACTACTCCACTGCGACGGGACTATGCTCAACTGTGAGGTGGTAGCAGACAAGGGCGCCCCGTATATATCTACTTTTGGAGTTGAAGCAAAGTAATCGGCGCGCCCTTCTGTAGTCTCGGAAACGCTGCCTGGGCCGGGGCGACGTGAGGAAGGATCCCAATTGAAACGATACGCGAGTGGACGCGCAGTAGGAGGATCCGGAAGGAGCGCAACTGGGCTAGCGGGACGCGAAGGGCTCGAAGTGTAGTCGGACATGGCGTATTTTGGGGCAGAAACCGCCTCTTCTTCACCCGTAAAAGCTGAGCTGGCTGGCATAAACAAAAGGGCTGTCCTATGGTCCCCGTAGATGAGCCAGCCAATTCTAGGGAGATATTTTTTATCCTCTTGGTCGTTGTTGGTTTGGTAGCTGCAAAGGCCATTCAGCTCCCTGAAGGCGTCGTAAGGGATTACATAACGACTCTGTTCACTTTCACCCGCTCTGATGGCCACGACGCTGCTAGCAGTGCCACCGCCCTTGGCCAAACTCTTTTCCTACTTTCCGTTCAAGACATATCCCCCCTCAAAACCAGCCAAACTTCCTCTTTCTGGCCCACTACTTTGGATTCATCCACCGCATCCTTCTGTGCCAGGCAAGGAAGGCGTTCTCAGCGGAGACGTGGAGTGCCTCAAATGGCAGGCACACATTGCACTTCGGGGGCTTCACAACGTTGCCGTTAGATGGGATGTTTCTCAAGATGGCGCACTCGACGGCCGTCTACCGAACTTGCAGATACCATCTGAACGAACGAACGATCTTGATGGCGAGTTGCTAGCCGCGCAGGACATCCCGACATGGATAGACGGGAAAGTCGGAGCGCTCGATGACCTGGAAGGCTACAAAGACGTTGAGTCGAGGGACGAAAGCCATGCCTGGATCTCGCTGCTTGAAGGCGACGTCCACGCGGCCCTCGTAAGTCTTCTCAATCTCACCAAATGCCGTACCTCTCCTTATTGGCCTCGGATGATTAGGCGTTGGCCCAGCCCCCACCTTCCTTCTTCTATCATACAGTCCTCCAGCTACCCCCTTCCACCGCTCAACGGGCCGTCGAGACATTCATCATTCCACCACCAGCCCCACTTTTTGGCTTCTCGTCCCCTCTGCCCCCTTATGGTGCGCGTCTCTCGCCGAACGCCATCACTGCACGATACCGCGATGCAATCGCCGCACTCTCTGAGCGCCTGGGGCAATACGAATGGTTCCTTGACTCACCGTACGTAAGACGACCTGCGCTGTCCACATATGTGCTGACCCTTTAGGGCAGTGGGCCTACGGCACTCGATGCGGCGGCTTTTGCGTACCTCCACGTCCTCTTGCATGCGGAGGACGACTTGCGAATAGAGGTGGCGCGTCGAGTCAACCTTGTTCATTGGGAACGGCGCATACACGAACGAGTTTGTGCTGCATTTGTGCCACACAGAGTTCCCCAATGATTATTGTCGCTTCTCGGTTATAGCAGGCTTGCCGTAATTATTCGTGCGCAATATAACCGACGGGTACTTGACATTTCTGTTCAGACTGGATGTGTTCTGCACTAGCCTCTATGGGCCACTAAACTACTACCGACCGATTGCAACGAACGTTAGCAAGTGAAGACACCACTCTACTAATCCCTCTCTGTACTGGGATTGCCCACTTATCATGGAAGACCTCTACATTGGAATGAGATGCGGCATGGAAAACGTGCCCTCGGACTACCTCTCCCTCCCCCTATCACGCAAGCCACCAGACCCGATCATAAGGCTTGAAATTTAAGAGTTGATACCCACCCATATTCCCTGCAAAGATATTCTAAAGCCCGACGCATCGGACGATCGTCGTGCGCGCGATGAGCCCGCATCCTCTGAGGGATCTGTTTATCAACACTCCTTTCTGGATGGTCGCTCGCGCCGCATTGCTCGCGTCCACCATCGCTCGCGCCCACCAGCTCCTTCATAACTGCATGCAATTTGCGGGCGGAAGTTTTGTGCCCCTCGTCCGCGCGCTCCTTTCCCATGCCCGGTGAGAATCCCGCCGCCCCGTCCCGTCTGACAGAGTCATTTCAATCCGTGGACCGTGGATGAACGCTGACGAGGTGCCCTTACGTGTCCACATGCGTCCCTATCGGTAGATACGGCGGCGGGGACGTACACCGCAGGCAGCGCAACGACTCTGAATCCCCAGCGTGTCTCGACGACGGTATACCAGAGAACAGCTCCCCCCAGGGCTATCCGCGCCTACGCCCCTCCAGCAGCAACAACAGCACCGAGGCACCCCTCACGGCTGCTGCCAATGTCAGTAGTCCCTTGCTCGCGCTCGTCGTCGGGTTGGTCGCGCTGCTGTGGATGTGGGTGATCGAGGGAGGGGCGACGTTACCGGCTCGGCTGCGCAGGGGACGAACAACTCTCGAGGGGGGGCTAAGGCTGGGGCTGGGGCTGGGGCAGAAGAACGCCGGTCGCACGTGTCGGTGTCGGGTGTGCACGCTGCGAATGCAAGCGCAAGGTCAGCCTCTCCACGGGCATTCGAAATGAGAGGGCGTGAGAAACCGCGGCCGTGGCCCTAAAGAAGGGCGGGCCGACTGCGCTGCGCATCGCATTAGGTGGAGGGCGGGCGTAGGCGAAAGTTCAGGGGCTGATAGAGCGGTGTTTGTGTGCTGCGGTGCTTCGTTCGTCCGTATGTTCTTGCGCCTTTCTCTGGCCCACTTCCTTTTTTTTTCTTTTTTTGTCATCATTTGTTGGAAGTTTCGGATTACGTTTGCACGGCCCCACGGCCATAAATGCTTTTCATTTTTTTTGAGAACGGCGCAAATGAGATATTGATAATAAACGAATGCTTCCCCGGCTCACGGTTACTTCTTCATATGAGCCAGATCCGGTGCATTGATTGAGATGAGAGATGAACTGCCATTGGCATATTGCGCTCGCAAAGGGCATTCATCATCATGAACAGGCGCCAAAATGCACAATTACGACTATCCTGGCGAGTTCAGGCTCGGGAGCTGAGAGCGCTGAAATGCTGGTGTTGACGGCTAGGAAAGTTCCCAAAGGCTCGTCGATGGCACGTTATCAGATGGCGCACTGTAGATCCAATCCCTGAATCGGCATCGTCATCCCTAGGTATCTGAGCTATTGGTCATCAACCCAGCGGCCCGCCAGACGTCACGAACTGTTGGCCGTTGCTGTTGCTGTTGGATACCCAAGAAATATGATCTCGACTGGTGCATAGGTAATCGGGGCTTCCGGAGGAGGGAACGGACGACGAGATATGATGGCATCATGAATGTCAAGAGAGCATAACAGGAAACGCATCAGGCGCCATCTAGCCCACTTGCTGCCAGCTTCCCTCCCAGGCCCGCTATTCGTCAAAATCAAATTAGTACATATCTATCTACACTTACTACGCCCGTCGGAGCTTTTGGGAATTGGGGCAGCGAGAGGGATGCTGATGGCGATTGGGGGACAAGGGCCATTCGCCCAAGCATAACGTGAGCACACCTGTTGTCCCACTTATCGTCAAACCCCGAGCACCCCGACATCCCGACATCCAATTCCGTCTTATCTCTTGTCTCACGTATCACTAGGGGAACACTACAAATACTTTTGGACCCTCACTCGGTGGTCCTTGTAGTGAAACACAAAACGGATCAAAAACTATACCTTTGAACTAGAAAAAAAAATTGCAGTGTCTCGGCTGAGGGCATTCTCAGGTTGACCCGATATAAGGAATCCATCAGTAGCTATAAGAGATGAATGATTTTTGGGTAACGCAGATGCAAGATTGTAGACTGGGAAAGAATTCACCTGCACATCACATTACCAACAGCACGTTTCCAGGTGAAATGCCACTGCGATGAGAGTGAATGGCGACGACTAATGTGATCAACAATGGCCCTCACAACCGTGTCGGCCCGGGTCGAGTAAACCTGGCTATGCAATGCCCATATCCGGCAACTCCGGATCCACGAGTTTGGTGATCGAGAATTTAGGTGATCCGGGCTAAACCAACGAGCGGGAGGGGTCTCTGTACTAACTGCACAAAAAATCTTTGAGGGGATGGGACACATGGGCCACGTTCACTATTCACATGCGATCAACTAGCCAGATGGTCTCTCGCTAGTGGGAATGTCTGTGACTTTGTGACAATGCATTGTGGTGGTGGTGTGGTGTGATAAGGAAATCACAAAGGCACGCAGCCGGGGCCATTGCTGGATAGGCCCGATCCTCTCAATGGCAACCAAGGTGAGGTGAAACACTGCGTTTTCGGGTGTCTAGTGATGCGCACACAATTAGGCGCTATAGGGCGTATAAAAACATGCAGGTTCCGGTGTTTCCAGGTTTCTCTAGCCCGGTTGCTCCCTCCCACTCGCTCTACAAAACTTCTTTGTCCCTTTTTTCCTTACGTGCGCTCGGTCGCATCAGTTGTTCCAATCTCAATCCTTTCCAACAACAACAAACCTTCTATATTTGTAAAAAAAAAACGACAATGCGCTTCACAGAACTCGCATTTTGCATCACCCTCGTCGCGGCGGTCTCCGCTGGTCCCGTGGACCGCCGTGCAGCATTCACGTTGCAAAACGGAAAGGATGCGCAAGCGCTCAACAAGAAATTCGCGGGCCTCTCGGCAGGTTCTGCATGCACGGCAGGCGAGCAGGCGTGCGTCGGCGGACAGTTGGGGCAATGCGTCAACGGCAAGTTTGCCCTCACGCCATGTGCCGCATCAACACAATGCGTCGCACTGCCCCTTGTAAACAAAGCTGGAACGAGGTAAGCAAGCACAACAAACACATGCCCCCCGCGCCCCCCGAGGCAGAATCTTCGTGGTTTGATCAGATGATTGATGATTGATTGATGACACGTTTTGTCACAGCGTCACATGTGACACACAAGCAGACGCAGAGTCACGTATCGCGGCTACCGGTGCGACTGGTGGTCTCACCGGTGCCGGCAAGCGCGAGGTCGCCGCTCGCGCAGCATTCACGCTACAGAACGGCAAGGACGCGCAAGCGCTCAACAAGAAATTCGCGGGCCTGTCGGCAGGTTCTGCGTGCACGGCGGGCGAGCAGGCGTGCGTCGGCGGACAGCTGGGACAGTGCGTCGGTGGCAAGTTTGCCCTTACGCCCTGTGCCGCCTCGACGAAATGCGTCGCGCTTCCCCTCGTGAACAAGGCCGGAACGAGCGTCACGTGCGACACACCCGCAGACGCCGCTTCACGCATCGCGGCCACCGGTGCCACGGGCGGTATCACTGGTCAATAAAATGGATTTTGGGGGGACAATGTTTTTTTAGTTTTTGTACGTAGAGCGTTATGTGAGTTTTGGGTGATACCTCTTTTTGTGCGCGTTGGCGACTTTCGCTGCGTGCACTAATAAAGCATAAAAAATATTTGCATATCCATTTTTCGATTTGAACATTGAATGCTGCAAGGTCGCCATATTCCAACAATCTCGTCGGAAGAAGCGCTTCCTTGTTGAAGACTGCAAAGATCGAGGCTAAGCTCGGCGCGTCGGCCCATCGGTTCTCTTTCCGAACAGTTTCCACACACACGGTCGACTCGCGCCGGTTTCGTGTGGGTCGGTTTTGCACTTTTTGCAGCCCCGAGGACACCGACAACTTTGAAACTATCGACTGTAGTATGGCATAAAAATAACTGACTGCGTGGGGCTCTCGATCCAAGGGACGAAGCTAAAGTAGAGTGAGACACGACTACACACTAAAAAAATTAAATAATACTGGAACACGCACACTAAAAAACACTTTGAAACGGTGCTTGTGTCCGCGGACTTGGGGCTATCCGTATATCCGTCCGAGGTCCTGCCAACTGGGATGTCATCGGTAGTCCGGGCTGAGCAGTTTCCGTTGTCGAGCGAGAATCAGCGCTTTGCAGTGCAGCGGTGCACCGCGCTCTATACTTTTTTTTTCCCAACAGAGCAAGCGCTCTATGTGGGTTTTTTGATCACGTAAATTATGCATGGTTGCTAAGAAATATATTCGGGGCAGTGCAGAAGCAGATGCAGCACTGACTGTGGACGGGGAATAGATTCCTTTTTCCAAATGCAATGCACGTCCCATCACGATACATATAGTAACGTCATTGATAAACTGCCACTATTTTATCAACCATGATCAACAATGGTCATCACAACCACGTCAGAAGACGAGTAAACGACTGAATGATAGGTTGAATACAGTATACAGTACTTATGATTACAGTACAGTACGACAGCGGTGGTTGACAGCTCTCGAGCGAGCATGTGATGAGTGTTGATGACAACAGTCGGCTGACTCGACTGTATGCCATCATGTTATCCATATCTGGTAAAAGTGCGATGTACGATTGATCCAAATTCAGTTTTTTAGGTGATCCGGAACCGGGGTAACCCAACGAGCGAATCTCCGCACAGTCCAGTCCAGCACAGTACTGTAGAAAAACAGCGAAATTTTTTGGGGGGAAGAAACGTTGAGGAATGGTAAATACATGGCATGGCCTAATGCCGCCGCCATTCCCGAGTGAGGGCCGGGCAGGTTTTACTTACGGACGTGGATTCTATTTTTCAACCGCGACCGAGCTGACTGAGACACACGTTTCAGACCAGACAGAAGAGGGGTGGAATTGGACGGTACTACTTGGTAAACTGTACCGTATGAGGGCACATTATAAAAAGCATACGCTCCGGTGTTTTCTGATTCCCCTTAGCCCGGTTGCTCCCTCTCTCGCTCTCTCACCTTTCCATCTTCTTCGTTCCCCTGCTTGCGCTCGGTCGCATCAGCCTTTCAAAAAAACAACCAATCTTCAATCTTTTTCAACTTTCAAAAACAAAAACACAAAATGCGCTTCTCAGAACTCGCATTTTGCATCACCCTCGTCGCGTCGGTCTCCGCAGGTCCCGTGAACCACCACCGCCGTGCGGCATTCACGTTGCAGAACGGAAAGGACGCGCAGGCGCAGAACGACAAGTTCCAGAGCTTGACCGCGAGCTCTTCGTGCACCGCGGGCGAAGAGGCGTGCGTCCAGGGACAGCTCGGGCAGTGCGTCGATGGCAAGTTTGTGCTCACGCCGTGCTCCGCTCCACTGCAATGCGTCGCACTGCCTCTCGTGAACAAACCCGGAACGAGGTATGAGCCGAGTTTCCTTCCCAAAGATTTTTGGGCTGATCAGGTGATGGATGATGATGATATACGTACAGCGTCACGTGTGACACCCAACAAGACGCGGAGACCCGCATCGCAAACACCGGCGCCACTGGTGGTCTCGTCGGAAAGCGCAGCGTCTCGATCGAAGAGCGCAAGATCGACGCTCGGTGAGTCCGCATCATATATCCTCTCACCGATGATCTCACTCACGCGAGGGGCCTTGCACCAGTGCGACCGCCCCACCCGCCTGCCAAGCCAAGGGCAAAGGCAAGAAACGCTCGGCGGTAAAAAACCCCCTCCTCCTCCTCAAACGCATCGCACAAACGGACCTCCCCCAAGTCGCCCAAAGCTGGCAAAACCTCTGCGAACAAAGCGGCGTCTCTCGCCCAAGCGGCACCGACGACCCATGCGTCAAACTAGCGGGTCAAAACGGGATCAGCTCGCTGCTAGCCAACGCGGACGCGTGCGCGCAACAGGACAACGCGGACGCGATGGTCGATTTCGCCAAGCGAGCCGGCGTCAAGAACAAACAAGCGTTGATCGCCAACGCGGTGGCGTACCGCCAGCACCCGCGCAACGCGCTCGATATCGGAGGCGTCACGCCCTCGACGCTTTTCTGCCAAAAGGCGCCGCGTAACGCCGAGCTCAAGGGCGTCGTTAATGCGCAGCTCGGTGGCGTCAACCCGGGCTTGTTCGGTTCCCCCTCGACCGGCGTCGTCGCCTTTGGTGCTCGTGAGTTTTTTTTTTCGATTTCCCCCCCCCATCATCGCTTCGGGATACGAGAATATGGATTTTGAGAGGGTTTTTGCTGATCGCTGATCACTTGATCCCTCCACAGCTGGTACCTGCCCTTTCGGCAAGAAGGCCGACGTGGCCACTTGCTCTTGCAATTGAAGAACACGCAACGTACGTTCCATTTGGCGGAGTTGGTACAAATACGACTGGGTTAATATAGTTTAAAAAAAAACAAGAAAGTGCCATCATGAGCACAATAATCTGCACATTTTGTCCTGATTCTGGAAAGTGCATTTGACTTGGTCTCTTTTCGGTCTGTTGTTCCAAAGGGCTTCGGTTCCCGTAAAGCTTCTGAAATTGAAGTTTGGGCACAATTGCAACGTCGCCCCGATTTCCATGAGAGTGTGGCCACCCGCCGCGTGCGTCGGACTAGAAGGGGTCTCCGACTAGCTGCATTTATGTTGAGGTACGGGCCGAAGTACTGGGAATGGATTGCGCAGATAGCAAAAAGCAAAAGGGACTCACGGGGTCTCACAAGGAAAGCAAAAGGGTCTAGTTGGATAACCTCTAAACTAAACATGTGAGGAGAGGAGGATACGCTTTGTCGAACGAACCAAATCTGGTTCCGACGCA
>QLOT01003113.1:0-22152 GCA_003313875.1 Russula aff. compacta | reverse complement strand
ATAGGAGGGACTAACCTAGATTCCTATGATACCTATATAGGCTCTGTGGGTCTATATAGGTATTGACAATTTTCCTGATGTGGAGTGTCATTGGTATTCTGTAGGCACTTTCGTTTCGCTTGACTTGCCTGCAGTGCCGATGGTTATTCTTCTGAGAAAGTACTGCAGCTGGTATCTCTTTATAGGTCTTGGTGTGTTTTTCATCCTTGGGACATACTGTGCTTTGGCTGCATCTGGTGCTGAAAGTACGATAGGGAGATGGCTCATATTGATCCAACCCCTCTTCCAGTCAATCTTTGGTTGAGTGGCGGCGAACCATGGGTATCCCAAGATGGCCTTGTGTTCGCCTAGATTGGACAGGAAGAATCTGTGATTCATCCTCTGTCCACCCATTTGTAATTGCAAGTCAGTGTAGTATTTGAGTGATCCACTCTTGTTCTGGGTGCCATCCACATTGTACAGGGGCCTTGGCTTAGCCAGCTGTTTGATAGGCAGCTTAAGCCACCATGCATAGGAGAGGTTCATAAAATTCTCTGTGGCTCCTGAATCCACTAGTGCTATTGCGTTGGCTCTTTTTGCGATTGATCGTGTGTAGAAACGAACTGTCATTGATTTTCTATTTGACATGTACACGTCATCGCTATTGATCCACCTGAGTAGTGCCGATCTAATCAGGCAGTGGGAAAATCCTCTGAGGCTCCCATCTCTTTCGCCAAGCGGTGTTGGTCCTTTACCGTCATCCTTTGGAGGTGGGCTCACACGGTTGCCACCGAGTCTTCTTCGACATCCCCCATTTCTTGGTCCTCGTCGAAGTCAATGAGATTAGCTTGGTTGGCTGGATTCCTTCCGTTCCACCTCGCATTCTGGAGGGCTTGCTTGGGTTTGCTGGGGCAATTCCTGGCGAAGTGACCCACTATTCCACAATTGAAGCATGCATTGGCATTGCCAAACCCTGTTATGTTCCCTCGACTGCTTTGGCCTTGTCGCCAGTTGCCTCGTCCTCTGCCTCTCCAATTGTTGGGTGTGCGCCCCCTACTAAGGTCCATAGGGACTAGAGTGTTATTCATGGTCCTGGGGGCGTTGGAGGAGTTGAACTGGGGCTGTGGCATAGGCCTCCATGAGTTATTGCTTTGCCCTCCTCCTGAGTTGAAGAAGGGTCGCCTAAACTGAGGGTTGAGGGTTCAGTATGTGTTCCCTGTACTGAGGGATTTTACGATGCCTTCAATGGTTGTTTTAGCTTGTGTAAGGAGTTTGACTCATTCTTTTAGCTCCATGTAGGTTGTTGGATATGGTGGGACTAGGGCTTTTTCAAGCATCTCTCGTGGTATTCCTTGTAGGAGCATGTTGTAGGTCTCTTCATTTCCTACAGTGTAGTTTGCCTTCCTAAGGAGGCTTTCTGTCACCGCCAAGGGTTTGACAGCAACAAAAGACTAAAGCTAAGTCTCTACTGTGACTTAGAAGACAGATAGAGTAGTCTGGGTTCCCACTTGCAGTGCTGCAACACTGTAGCCACCCCTTAGAGTAGAGAATAGAAAGGGAGTAAAGTCACTGTATTGACAGGAGACTCAACTTGCCGGTACAGGGTAACTACAGGCCCCTATTTATACTGGTAAGGGGATCCTAAGATCCGAGGCTGTGTACAGTGCCAGAACAATAAGCCAAGACTGGGAACAATGGGAAAGCCAAGAAAAAAACAATGACTACGTCTAAAAGGAGATTGACAATAGGACAATAAGTGTCCTAGGAGCATGTGATTCCTGAAGAACAATAGGAGCCATATGTAGGAGCGTCACAAGGACGAAATGTAGTCAGATGTATTGTACAGTGCCTCAGGCGCACACAGAGACAAATGATACTGCAGACTCTGGGCCGGTTCCCCAACTTACATGAGCGCGAGCAGTTGAATGCTCACCCAAGGCCGGTTACATCACCTCCCCGCTAGAAAGGATGTCCTCGTCCATTCTTCAATGCTGATTGTCGCCCCAGCTGGGGCCTAAACTCCTCGACTCCGATATGTTTGACCTTGTCCGCGACTCACGCGGCGATGAGGCGCTCCTTGGAGGCGTTCTTGGCCTGAACAACGGCCCTGTGATTCGCCTCCAGCCACTTAATCTCCTGGCTGATCCTGTCCCCCTCCTGGTCGTATCGACGGTAGCGGAGGACCTCCGCGTGGAGGCTCCAGTCATCGAGCTTGACAAGAGCCTCCTCGAGGGCCCAGTAGTCGACCTGGTCGCCCCAGAGCCTAGCCTGGAACCAATGGGGGATTGGCTCGAGGGGGTAGTCGCGGGAATCCTGCCGCACATAAAGTTCAATGATGTGTGTGTCGGCCATGCTTGTTGCTCCCGCCGGGAGCCCCACCACTTGTCCGTCGTCCAACTGTTTAATAAAGTGGGCGAATTGTTCACCTTGCTCTGTTGGGATGGTGAGATTGGGGAGGCGGCCATCATTCTCAACGTAGCCGTCGGGGCACTCCATGGGTTCCTCCAAGACCTTGACGCGCTCCTTGAGGAGGAGCCGCTCGCGGTTAGTATCATTGAGCTCTCGTCTGAGGGCACTGAGCTGGAGGTGGGCGTCGTGCGTCCGCTGCTGGATGGTGATGGCGAGACCCTTGGCCAGCTTCTGTAGCTGGGAGGCGGTGAGGTGCGCGTGGCTGTCGATGATGGCAGATATGGTGGTGGGGGAGAGGGGCCCCTCCCAGTGGTCATTGGTGTCCAGGTCGTGGAATGCACCTGGAATGGGGATATGGCTGGGGGCGACGGTAAAGGCGGGGATGGGGAGAGGCTCCGGGGCGGTCCTAGAGGCCTCTGATATAGGAGCCTCCTCTCCTGGATGCTTGAGGTCCATCGGCTCAAGGCTTCCGGGGAGACGGGGCGCCGGGACGGGGAGTGGGGACGATGCAGAGGATGGGCCAGACATTGTAGTTCTTCTGTGGTGAGGGCTATGATGGAAATGGGGGGTGTAGAAGCTGTAAGAGCTGCTGCTGTTGCCAGGGGTTTCTGCTTCCCTTTTATGCCTGTCAAGGGCCGGCGTTTGTGATACTCCCGAAGGAGCTCCGGGGCGAACACCTGGTCAGCTGGTTCCCAAGTGTTGTCACTTTCAGGGTAGCCCCGCCACTTTATCAAATATTGCAGCCCCCTTTTTCTTCCGTGGAATCTGTGATTTCTGATCTGTTCCACTTCATATTGTTCTTCGCCCTCCACGAGGTCTGGTGCCGGCTTTGTATAATTCGGGCCATATTCTTTTGTTTCCCTATATGGGGTAAGGAGTCCTGCGTGGAATACATTGTGGATTTGCCACGAGGTGGGGATGTCAATGAGGTACGCCACTGGTGACACCTCTTTTAGTATTCTGAAAGGGCCATATCTTTTGGGGTTTAGCTTGGACCCTTGATGGGGGAGTTTGAGGTGGGTCGCCTCAAGCCATACTTGATCTCCGGGCTTGTATTGAGCCGGTGGGGCATTCTGCGCCTTTTGATTGATGGCTTTGATGGCCCTGTCTCTCGCTTCTTCCATCTTTTGTACCCTTGTTTCGACTGCCTCATTCTTTGTGGGGTTACTATCAGCCAGGTGCAGCGGTGGTTCATGTCCCCAAAGGATCTGATTGGGCGATAGCCCTGTGGTGCTGTTCTTCCAGTTGTTGTGCACTGCTGTCGCAACTGGGAGCCATTCTGTCCAGTCTTTGGGTTGTCCTGCTGTTACCAGCCTTAAGTATTGCTCCACCCATTGGTTCTTCCATTCGGAAAGCCCATCAGTTTGAAGGTGGAATGCTGTGGACAGGTTTTGTTGGATGCCCAGTTGTTTCGTAAGTGCCTTCCCAAAGTGAGATGTGAACCGGGGATCTCTATCGCTGATTATTTTGGTGGGGAGACCGAACCACGGGTACACGTGTTTGAGGTATAGCCAGGCTATTCCTGGGCTGGTTATCGATGTGTTACATGGGAGGAATATGGCTGCATGTGAACATCCTTGGTCTACTATGGTTAGAATTGCGTCCAGTCTGTTATGCAGAGGTAGACCAGTGATGAGGTCCATTGCGATGCTTCGGAAGGGCGTCGTCCCTTCTGGCGTGGGGATGTGGAAGAGCAGGACCTTCTTTTTGTGAGTGAGGATTTTGGCTTGTTGGCAAGTTGCGCATCCTTTGACGTATTCTGCTATCCATGTCTTCATTCCTGGCCACCAATGTGTTAGTTGCACCTTCCTTAGGGTTTCATCTCTGCCAGGGTGTCCGGCTGTGGGATGGTCATGCGCATGAGACACAATGGCTCTCTTTAGTTCTTTCACATTGGGGACTATAGTTTGTCCTTGCGCGGTGGTGGGAGTTGTTTTAGTGGTGTTAATTCGTTCCAGGGGAAAGATGGTGATTGCTTTATTGTCCTCTTCCCCTAGGTCTGCCCCTGGCGGCCTTGAAAGTGCGTCAGCCGCTGTGTTTGTTTTCCCTGGGATGTATTCTAGGGTAAAGTTGTACTCTTGCAGGTTGGCGTGCCATCTAGCTGTTCTTCTATTGAGGTTTTCTGGAGATTTCCAATACTGGAGGTTTGCATGATCGGTTTGGATGATGAATGGGGTTTTGGTCCATCCTAGGTATTGCCTCCAGTGCGCTAGAGATTTCATGATGGCCAGCAGTTCCCTCTCATAAATGTCATAATTTTGTTCGGTGGGTGTGAAGGTAGCCAAGTAGTAAGCGATGGGATGGAGGATGGGTTTGTGGCGTTTGGCTAGTGTAGGCATGGTATTTTCTCCCTCCTGCGAGAGTACGGCCCCTAGGCCGTATGCTGAGGCGTCCACTTGTAGTATGAATTGTTTGTTGAAGTCTGGTTGCTTGAGTACTGGGCTTCTGCACATGAGGGTCTTCAATGTCTCAAATGCCTTGTGTTGTGGTTCGCTCCAATGCCAGGGTGTGGTTTTCTTTGTGAGATCAAGGAGCAGTCTAGCGATCTTTGAGTAGTTGGGTATGAAGTAGCGGTAGTACCCTGTGAAGCCTAGGAAGCTTCGGACATCCTTGGTTCTCTTGGGTTGAGGCCAGTCTGCCACTCCCTGCAGTTTCTGGGCATTCATTTGAAGCCTCCCTTTCCCTATGTTGACCCCAAGGTATTCAATTTCATCCTTCTCAAATTCACATTTTTCCGGTTTTAGGTAAAGGTCATGTTTTGCCAATTTGTCCAGGATCCTGTGGACATGTTTTCGATGCCTTCGCTTATGCTGTTCTTCAGCTTCATGGGATAGTTTGGCCGTGTGGATGGCGAGGTCATCCATGTATACTGAGAGCCATCCTTCTCCCACTTCTGGTCTGAAAATTGTATTCATCATCATTTGGAAGGTTGCTGGTGAGTTGGTAAGGCCGAAGAACATAACCGTTGGTTCAAAGAGGCCTTCCGGGGTGAGGAACACTGCTTTCCACTCATCTCCCTCCTTGATTCAAATGTTGTTGTACCCCCATCGTACATCGAACTTAGTGAAGAGGGTGCATCCACTAAGCCGGTCTATTACCTGGGGAATAAGGGGCAAGACGTTTCTGTTCCTTTTGGTCCATTTGTTGAGAGGTCTGTAATCTTGTACTGGTCTCAACTTGCCGTCTTTCTTCTTTACAAAGAAGAAGTTGGCTGCATAAGGGGATTTAGAGACATGGATGGTTCCTCTTTCTAGATGATCCTTGACAAATTTGTGGACCTCTTCCTTTTCCAGCTGTGTGAGGGGTAGAAGTCGTCCTGCCGGTAGTGATGCTGGTGCTCCTGGCAGCAGTTTGATGGCATGATCCCAGACCATATATTGAGGAAGCCTTTGGGATTCTTCTTTGCTGAATACTTTTGAGTGTCTTTGATATTCCTCCGGCACCTTAGCTTCCCTTGTTTCACCCACGGCGCCAACCGTGATCCTTCCTAGGAGGTATTGCGGTTGGTATTTCTTTACTGGTCATGGCATGTTCTTTGTCCTTGGGGTGTATTGTGCTTTGGCCGCATTCGGGGCCGAGAGTACGATAGGGAGATGGCTCATGTCGATCCAACCCCTTTTCCAGTCAATTTTTGGTTGGGTGGCAGCGAACCAGGGGTACCCCAGGATGGCCTTGTGCTCTCCTAAATCCGACAAGAAGAATCTGTGATTTGTTCTTTGGCTGCCTGTTTGCAGTTGTAGGTCGGTATAGTATTGCAGTGATCTACTTTTGTTTTGTGTGCCATCCACGTTGTATAGAGGTCTTGGTTTGTTTAGCCGTTTGATGGGTAATTTGAGCCATCGCACGTAAGACAGGTTCATGAAATTTTCTGTGGCCCCTGAGTCCACTAATGCTATAGCTTCGGCTCTTTTCGCGATCGATCGTGTGTAGAAACGAACTGTCCTTGATTTTCTATTTGACATGTACATATCGTCGCTATTGATCCACCTGAGTAGTGGCGATCTAATCAGGCAGTGGGAAAATCCTCAGAGGCTCCCATTTCCTTTGCCAGGCACTGCTGGTCTTCGACTGTCATCCTCTGGAGGTGGGCCCGTACGGTGGCCACTGAATCTTCTTCGACCTCTCCCATTTCCTGGTCTTCGTCAAGGTCGATGAGGTTGGCCTGGTTGGTTGGGTTTTTCCCATTCCACCTCGCATTTTGAAAGGCTTGTTTGGGCTTGCTGGGACAGTTTCTGGTGTAGTGGCCCACTATTCCACAGTTAAAGCATGAGTTCACGTCGCCGAATCCAGTTAGATTCCCTCGGCTGCTCTGGCCTTGACACCAATTTCCTCCTCTTCCTCTTCCCCTCCAGTTGGTGGGAGCTCGTCCCCTGCTGAGATCCATAGGAACTGGGATGTTATTCATGGTTCTGGGGGCGTTGGAAGAGTTGAATTGCAGCCACGGTGCAGGTCTCCATGAGTTGTTGTTCTGTCCTCCTCCTGAGTTGAAAAAGGGCCATCGAGGTTGGGGGTTGAAGGTTCGATAGGCATTTCCCGTGCTAAGGGATTTTAAGATGCCGTCGATGGTTGTTTTGGCTTGAGTGATGAGTTTGACTCGTTCTTTCAGCTCCATGTAATTTGTTGGATATGGTGGGACTAGAGCTTTCTCAAGCGTTTCTCGTGGTATCCCTCTCATGAACATGTTGTAGGTCTCCTCGTTTCCTACGGTGTAGTTTGCTTTTCTAAGGAGACTTTCAAATTTGGCGAGATATTTGTTGTAATGGTTGTCCTGCATTTTCAAGTCCATTAATTGGGTTCTAGCCTTTTGTATGCTTTGGGTGTCTTGGAACTGATCTGCAAATTCCGTGAGGAATTGGTCCCAAAGGGCTGGGATGTTGTCCACTGGAAGTGCCAAATTGTCCAGCCAATTCCCCATGTCTCTGACCCATTGCGCTGGCTCTTCTCCCTTGATTAGTGTGAGGGTGAATGCTGCCTTTTTGTATGGAGAGTCGTATCCTGCTACTCCATGGTTGACTCGGAAATAGGCTTTGACTTCTTCAATGAAGTCATCCGCTTTAGATCTGTCTCCAGTGAAGATTTGGGGAAGTTGTCCCATGGCTTTAACATCGGCTGGAACTTGTATTGGGATCTGTGCGGCGGCTGGTTGTCCTGGGCCTCCTGGGCCTCCTCCAGGTCCTCCTGGTCCTCCTGGTCCTCCTGGTCCTCCTCCTGAGGGGCCTTTTCTTAGGGCTTGGCGCATGCTTTGTTGTAGTCTCTCTGCTACTGTCATATTTGCTTGTACTGGTTGCGTGGCAGCCGCTGTGGCCGCATGGGTCGCTGTTTGTATTTGTGTGGACATGGTTTGGATGATGCTGGGGATCGGGTTACCTTCTGGTAGGGGTCCTAGGGGGATTTCTGGAGCTGGGTGAAAGGTGCAGATTGGCATGTATGCGTGCACCAGGGTATTATGTTCTGATGCAGTGGGGCTAGTCTTTAGTCCCTCTTGGATTGGTGCAAGCCTGATTTGCTTGTCTAATTCCTTGTCTTCCTCTTCTCCTGATGAGGGTTCTCCGTCTGATGGGCCTTCGAGGTCGTAGTTGCTGAGCCTCTTGAAATGCTTCCCTAGTTCGTACCATTCTTGTTCGTCGTTCCAGTGAACTCGGTACCACTCTCCTTTGTAGTGGCAGACTTGTGGGGAGTCGTCTTTAACCTGCAAGTCTTGGTCCAATAACACCAAGATAGGGTGTTCCGCGTCATTACGCCTGTGAGATGTGTCGATCTCCTGTACTTGTGAGTTTGGTCATCCAGTTGTGGCTTCTCTCCAGTGGATGATAGTTCCTTCTCTGTTGGAACTGCTAGCCGTGATGTAAGAAAGTTGAGTCTAATGTCACCGCCAAGGGTTTGACAGCAACAAAAGACTAAAGCTAAGTCTCTACTGTGACTTAGAAGACAGATAGAGTAGTCTGGGTTCCCGCTTGCAGTGATGCAACACTGTAGCCACCCCTTAGAGTAGAGAATAGAAAGGGAGTAAAGTCACTGTATTGACAGGAGACTCAACTTGCCGGTACAGGGTAACTACAGGCCCCTATTTATACTGGTAAGGGGATCCTAAGATCCGAGGCTGTGTACAGTGCCAGAACAATAAGCCAAGACTGGGAACAATGGGAAAGTTGAGAAAAGAACAATGACTACATCTAAAAGGAGATTGACAATAGGACAATAAGTGTCCTAGGAGCATGTGATTCCTGAAGAACAATAGGAGCCATATGTAGGAGCGTCACAAGGACGAAATGTAGTCAGATGTATAGTACAGTGCCTCAGGCGCACACAGAGACAAACGATACTGCAGACTCTGGGCCAGTTCCCCAACTTACATGAGTGTGAGCAGTTGAATGCTCACCCAAGGCCAGTTACACTTTCGAACTTGGCGATGTACTTGTCGTAGCGATTGCCCTGCATCTTTAGGTCCCTTAGCTGGGTCCTGGCCTTTTGTACACTCTGGGTGTCTTGGAACTGGTCTGAAAACTCTGTAAGGAATTGGTCCCAGAGGGCTGGGATGTTATCTGCTGGGAGCACAAGTCCGTCAAGCCAATTTCCCATGTCTCTGACCCATTGCACTGGTTCCTCTCCTTTGATTAGCGTGAGGGTGAATGCCACTTTTTTGTATGGGGAGTCATATCCTGCTACTCCGTGATTGACCTGAAAATATGCTTTAACTTCCTCAATGAAGTCATCTGCTTTGGATCTATCTCCAGTGAAGATTTGGGGGAGTTGTCCCATGGCCTTGACATCGGCTGGGACTTGTATCAGGACCTGTACAGCTACTGGCTGCCTGGGCCTCCTCCATGTCCTCCTGGCCCTCCTGGCCCTCCTGGTCCTCCTCCTAAGGGGCCCTTCCTCAGGGCCTGACACATGCTTTGCTGTAATCTTTCTGCTACTGTCATATCCGCTTGCACTGGTTGCATGGTGGCTGCCGTGGCCACATGGGTTGCTGTTTGTGTCTGTGTGGTGGACATAGTTTGGATAATGCTGGGGATTGGGTTGCCTTCTGGTAGGGGTCCTAAGGGGATTTCTGGAGCCAGGTGGAAGGTACAGATCGGGGTATGTGTGTGCTGGGGTGTTATGTTCTGACATGGTAGGGCTAGTCTTTAGTCCTTCTTGGATTGGTGCAAGCCTGATTTGCTTGTCTAGCTCTTTGTCTTCTTCCTCTCCTGATGAGGGCGTGTCGTCTGATAGATCCTCAAGATCGTAGTCGCTGAGCCTATTGAATGGTGCCCCTAATGTGTACTGGTCTTCTCCCTCCCAATGAACCTGGTACCAACGTCCTCGATAGTGGCACACTTGTGGAGAGTTCTTTTTAACTTTTAAGTCCTGATCCAACAGTAGTAGGATGTGATGGTTCCTGTGATTGTACTTGTGGAATGTGTCAACCTTTTTCACTTGTGAGTTTGGTCATCCGGTTGTTGCTTCTTTCCAATGGATGATAGTTCCTTCCTTGCTGGAACTGCTAGCCGTTTTGTAAGAAAGTTGAGTCTAATGTCACCGCCAAGGGTTTGACAGCAACAAAAGACTATAACTGAGTCTCTGCTGTGACTTAGAAGACATGTAGAGCAATCTGGGTTCCCGCTTGCAGTGCTGCAACACTGTAGCCACCCCTTAGAGTAGAGAGAAGAGAGGGAGTAAAGTCACTGTGATTGACAAGAGACTCAACTTGCCGGTACAAGGTAGCTATGAGTCCCTATTTATACTAAGGAAAGATCCTAGGATCCGGGGCTGTGTACAGTACTCCATATGGGTGAGACAATAAGCTGGAACTGGGAACAATGGGAGAACCAAGAGAAGAACAATGGTTACGTCTAAAAGGGGATTGACAATAGGACAATAAGTGTCCTAGGAGCATGTGATTCCTGAAGAACAATAGGAACCATATGTAGGGGTGTCACAAGGACGAAATGTAACCAAAGAGTATAGTACAGTGCCTCAGGCACACACAAGAATACACAACAAGCAGACTCTGGGCCGGTTCCCCAACTTACATGAGCGCGAGCAGTTGAATGCTCACCCAAGGCCAGTTACAGTGCCTGTCTCCACGCTGCTTGAGCCCAGTACATGGCAAAGATATGTGGAGAGTTGTGGGTCTGCTGCCATTTCTGCACATTCAAAACTTGAAATACAGACCAGCAAGCAGTCCCGCAGGAGCTCCCCCGAGCCGCTCACATGTACAGTATATACCCTCGCCGTTGCCAGTGCCAATTGTCTACCAACCTACAAATCTTGTCCATCCAGCTCACCCTTTTATTTAGTCCAGATAACCAACCCTTCCAGGACACATGACTGCCTCCGTCAATGTCTGTGTCACCGGAGAATCTCTATGCCACCCAAGAAAGAAAGAAAGTGATAACCAGATCGACCAGATCAAGCCTGCCCATCTGGCCAACGCACTCGCTTTTTGCCCTACCTACAATGCATTAACATCTATTTGCTCAGACTCTCAGATGTCACTGTCTCTGGCCAGTACCACAAGGTCAACAAGTGGCTGCATCACCACTGTAAGGAATGACCTTACCCTGTGTCCGGCCGGTGCAAGCTGTCCGAAATGGTGGACTGTCGTGCCCACTTTTATCCTCTCATCTTTCTTCTCTTTCCTGTCAATAAAACTCAGCTGGCGTCTCCTTTTACTCGTTGTCCCCGGCCCTCGGTCTGGTCTCCTCACCTCAGTCTCTGCGTCCACTACAGCTCCTCTCATGTTGGCTCGCGTGTCAAGCACGAGCCCTCATCTCGCTCCATCTATGTCGCAACACCTGTGCAAATGGGCCCTTTTTAGAGTTCTTTCAGGACTTGCCACACCTTCCCATTTTGCCTTCACACTCACTGCCTCGTCCCACATGCATCCTCGCGCTGCGCCACCCAAGCCTCGTGCCTCGCCTCACTGACACCACATCAGCTCTCCCAAGACCCAAGACCACTCGCACAAAGGGCAAGTGGCTCCTCATTGTCTGCATCACCCGTGCTTGTCAGCCTCGTGCTGTTGCAGGCCAACACGATTGGGGTAGAAGGATCCTTGGTTTCGATTCGCATAGCCTGTATGCCCCACTTATTTCTTCTTTAGTTTACCTTTCAACTTCTGTGACTCCTTTCCTTCCTTCATGCCACTGCTTCATCCAATGTGTCTTTGATTCCTTTCCCCCAGTCCCGTACAATACAATGTTTGTAGATACTGACTGAAGTGTATATGAAGAGTCGCCTTTACTTGATGCTAATACAGTCCCCTCAGGCACACACAGCGCCATTCTCTCCTCTCCTGTCTGATCTCACGGAACACGTCCGTGCCCTATGCCTGCCTCAAGAATCCCCTTTCCCTGCATCTTCCTTTGCTCATCCCCTTCCTCCCTCTCTCTTAGGTCTTCGCTTTCCCTTGGGACAACACCGCAACACTCATGTGGTGTTCACCCATCTGTCCTTACTCTCATTGGTGCTTCTTGTTGAGACGGACATCTGTGCAGCAAGTCCCGGACCGGACAGTCTCATGCTCAGGGGTTTGGTAGAACCGGCCCGGACATTACAGGAGGCACTTATTGCTCCAGGACAATTACGGACTTAGAATGATTAGTAGCACATGGACTCCATGAACATCGGACTTGTTATAATACCCTAGAACAATGTGCTTATGCCCCTATGGCCGATCTAAGAACACTATTATGTCTTATGACCGATTATTGTATGATCGGACTGTATCAGATTGACACTTAGATGTACATTCCTTTACGATCTTGTAGTTACAATCACACACGCTCATTACCCTTGTTTTTCACTTGCACGTACACCTTCTCAGGGTTTAGGGTATGCATGAAGTCACAGGACTGTTTCTGCATTTGGCTACACTGTAGATGCGATATTGTGGACGCCTCTAGTCACCCCTTAAGGACTTATGTACATGTGTAGACCGTAGAGTGTATAAATACACCTTTGGGAGTGAGCAAGACGCCTCATCTCCTACAGAGCCATCTCTGTGTCCCACCTCGGAACCACTGCACTTCAACAGGTTATGGGCCCTGCGCTCTAACTTTACAACCAATACAACAAGTTCCATTGCTCACAACTGTCTAAAACAGTGAGTAAATGTTCTTGTTTGCCGTTACTCCAACTAGCAGGCAACGTTGAGCCCATGGGGGTAGACGACCTGGCTAGGTCTGTGCTGGGGTCTTAAGGACCTTGCGCGAGGTGCATGATGGACCTAGGCATAGGAGAAGTGTACCAAGCCCACTCTGTCACTGCGCACTATAACTATACAGTCATTTGCTTAGTATAGACCGCCCTATGCGCTTAGGCGGGTCTGGGGAAGCCCAGACTGGCTATAGGCCTGGTGAACGGTTGGCTGTCTGCCCTTAAGTGGGAGCGGCTTTGGGTCTATCACAAGGCGTGGGTTAGTCACACCCATAGTGCTTGGGCCTAGTTACAACTGCGCCTCGCTAGATAGAAAGTAGACACACTGTAACCGGCCTGGGGTAAGCATTCAACTGCTTGCGCTCCTGTAAGTTGTGAACCGGCCAAGAGTCTGATTAGACCATTTGTTCTTGTGTGCGCCTGAGGCACTGTACAATATTCTTGGACTGCACCCCATTCCTGTGTGACCCTTATTGTTCCTCTAGGATCACATGCTTTCTTGGGTCCCTATGACCCACTGTCAACTCCTTCTAGACGCAGTCCTTGTTCCCTTCTTGGTGTTTCCATTGTTCCCAGTTCACGTCTTAGTTTCTCCCTACCACATTGAGTACTGTTACCTCTTTGGATCCTAGGATCCCTCCCCTCTATAAGTAGTGACTCTTAGCTACCTTGTACTGGCAAGTTGAGTCTCTTGTCAATCTAGTGACTTGCTCATCTATCCTTCTCATCACACTAAGGGGTGGCTACTGCATACTGGTGCAGCAAGCGGTAACCCAGTCTACCTCTATTAGTCTTCTAAGACACTACCAAGTCTTAGCTATAGTCTCTTGTTGCTGTCAAACCCTTGGCGGTGACATTAGACTCAACTTTCTTACATCACGGCTAGCAGTTCCAACAGAGAAGGAACTATCGTCCACTGGAGAGAAGCCACAACCGGATGACCAAATTCACAAGTACGAGAAATCGATGTTACCCATGAGTGTAATGACGCAGAGCACCCCATTCTGGTACTAGTAGACCAAGACTTAGAGGTCAAGGAGAACTCTCCACAAGTTTGCCACTACAAGGGACAGTGGTACCAGGTTCACTGGAACGACGAACAGGAACGGTACGAGCTAGGGAGACATTTCAAAAGGCTCAGTGATTACGACGTCAACGACCCACCAGATGAAGAACCGTCCTCAGGAGAAGAAGAAAAAGAGACAGAACTTGACAAACTAATAAGGCTTGCACTGATCCAAGAAGGACTAAAAACTAGTCCTACCGCGTCGGAACAGAATACCCCAGAACACACGCATACTGTAACTGGCCTGGGGTAAGCATTCAACTGCTTGTGCCCCTGTAAGTTGTGGAACCGGCCAGGAGTCTGATTAGACTGTTTGTTCTCATGTGCGCCTGAGGCACTGTACTATACTTTTGGCTACCCTTCGTCCTTGTGACGCTCCTACATTTGGTTCTTATTGTTCTTCAAGAATCACATGCTCCCCAGGACACTTATTGTCCTGTTGACAACCCCTTTTAGATGTAGCCCTTGTTCCTTTCTTATCCTTCCCATTGTTCCCAGTTCTGTCTTGTTGTTCTGGCACTGTACACAGTGTTGGATCCTAGGATCCTCTTACCAGTATAAATAGGGACCTGTAGTTACCCTGTACCAGCAAGTTGAGTCTCCTGTCAATACAGTGACTTTACTCTCACTCTTCTCTCTATTCTAAGGGGTGGCTACAGTGTTGCAGCACTGCAAGCGGGAACCCATCTATCCCTATCTGTCTTCTAAGTCACAGAAGAGACTTAGCTATAGTCTATCATTGCTGTCAAACCCTTGCCGGTGACACATACGCCAATCCGCACTTTCCATCCAGCCCCAGAAATTCCCCTAGGACCCCTACTGGAAGGCAATCCAATCCCCAGCATCACCCAAACCATGTCTACACAGACGCAAACGGCAACCCACGTGGCTACAGCAGCCGCCACGCAACCAGCACAAGCAAATATGACAGTAGCGGAAAGGCTACAGCAAAGCATGCGTCAGGCCCTAAGGAAAGGTCCCTCAGGAGGAGGACCTGGAGGACCAGGAGGGCCTGGAGGAGGCCCAGGAGGGCCGGGACAACCAGTGGCACAAAACCCAGTACAAGTCCCACCCAATGTTAAAGCTATGGGACAACTCCCCCAAGTTTTCACTGGAGATAGAACTAAAGCAGACGACTTCATCGAGGAAGTCAAGGCGTATTTCCGAGTCAACCATGGAGTAGCAGGATATGACTCTCCATACAAAAAGGCGGCATTCACCCTCACACTAATTAAAGGAGAAGAACCAGCGCAATGGGTCAGAGATATGGGAAGCTGGTTAGATGGCCTCACACTCCCAGCAGACAATATCCCAGCCCTCTGGGACCAGTTTCTCACAGAATTCGCAGACCAATTCCAAGATACTCAAAGCGTACAGAAGGCTAGGACTCAGCTAGGAGATCGAAGAATGCAAGGCAACCACTACAATGAATACATCGCCCAGTTCGAAAGCCTTCTCCGAAAGGCAAACTACACTGTAGGAAGTGAAGAAACCTACAACATGCTTCTCAGAGGAGTGCCTAGGGAACTATTAGAAAAGGCCCTAGTCCCACCATACCCAACGACTTATATGGAGTTAAAGGAATGGATCAAACTCCTGACCCAAGCCAAGACCACTATCGAAGGTATCGTCAAATCCCTCAGCACAGGAAACGTGTACCGAGCCCTCAACCCTCAACCCAGACAACCCTTCTTCAACTCCGGGGGATGGCAAAACAACCAGTGGAGACCCGCACCACATCCTCCGTTCAACTCCTCCAATGCCCCAAGAACCATGAACAATGTCCCAGTTCCCATGGACCTTAGTAGGGGACGCGCACCCAACAACTGGAGAGGAAGAGGAAGAGGAGGAAATTGGCATCAAGGCCAAGGCAGCCAAGGAAATGTGACCGGCTTTGGAGATGCCAATGCATGTCTCAATTGCGGAATAGTGGGCCATTTTGCTAGGAACTGCCCTAGTAAACCCAAACAAGCCTTCCAAAATGTCACCGCCAAGGGTTTGACAGCAACAAGAGACTATAGCTAAGTGTCTTAGAAGACTAGTAGAGATAATCTGGGTTACCGCTTGCTGCACCAGTATGCAGTAGCCACCCCTTAGAGTAGAGAGTAGAATGGAGGAGAAGTCACTGTATAGACAGGAGACTCAACTTGCCGGTACAAGGTAGCTACAGGTACCCTATTTATACTGGTAAGGGGATCCTAGGATCCGAGGCTGTGTACAGTACTCCTTATGGATGAAACAATAAGACTGGACTGGGAACAAGGGAAGAACCAAGAAGAGAACAATGGCTACATCTAAAAGGGGATTGGCAATAGGACAATAAGTGTCCTGGGAGCATGTGATTCTCTGAAGAACAAAGAGAACCATATGTAGGGCATCACAAGGACGAAGTGTAACCAAAAGTATAGTACAGTGCCTCAGGCGCACACAAGAGCAAACGATACTACAGACTCTGGGCCGGTTCCCCAACTTACATAAGCATGAGCAGTTGAATGCTCACCCAAAGCCGGTTACATCACCTCCCTGCTAGAAAGGACGTCCTTGTCCGTTCTTCATCCCCGATCGTCGCCCCAGTTGAGGCTTGAAGTCGTCGACCCCAATGTGTTTGACCTTGTCTGCGACTCGTGTGGCAATGAGACGCTCCTTGCAGGCGTTCTTGGCCTGAATAACGGCCCGGTGATTCGCCTCCAGCCACTTAATCTCCCGGCTGATCCTGTCCCCCTCGTGGTCGTACCTGCGGTACCGGAGGACCTCTGCGTGGGTGCTCCAGTCATCGAGCTCGACGAGGGCCTCCTTGAGGGGCCAGTAGTCGACCTGGTCCCCCCATAGCCTAGCTCGGAACCAATGGGGAATGGGCTCGAGGGGGTAGTCACGGGAATCCTGTCGCGCATAGAGCTCCATGATGCGTGCATCTGCTGTGCTTGTGGCTCCTGCTGGGAGCCCCGCCACCCGGCCGTCGTCCAGTTGTTTGATGAAGTGGGCAAATTGCTCGCCCTCCTCCGTTGGGATAGTGAGGTCTGGGAGGTGGCCGTCGTTCTCCACGTACCCCTCGGGGCACTCTATAGGCTCCTTGAGAACCTTGACGCGCTCCTTGAGGAGGAGCTGCTCGCGGTTAGTATCATTGAGCTCTCGTCTGAGAGCGCTAAGCTGGAGGTGGGCGTCGTGCGTCCGCTGCTAGATGGTGACGGTGAGGCCCTTGGCGAGCTTCTGTAGCTGGGGGGCGGTGAGGTGCGCGTGGCCGTCGATGACGGCGGATATGGTGGCGGGGGAGAGGGGTCCCTCCCAGTGGTCGTTGGTGTCCAGGTCGTGGAATGGACCTGGAATGGGGATACAGTCGGGGGTAAAGGTAAAGGCGGGGACGGCGAGAGACTCCGGGGAGGCGGCAGGGGCCTCTGGTACAGGAGTGCCCTCCCCCAGATGCTCGAGTTCCATTGGCTCAACACCTCTGGGGACACGTGGTGCTGGGACTGGGAGTGGAGAGGACACGCTGGATGAGCTAGACATCTGAGTTCGTCTTCGGTGAGAGCTATGGTGAGAAGAGGATGGGGGGTAGAAGCTATGAGAGCTGCTGCTTTTGCTGGGGGTTTCTGCTTCCCTTTTATGTCTGTCAAGGGCCGGCGCTTGTGATACTCCCAAAGGAGATCCAGGGCAAACACCTGATCAGCTGGTTCCCAGGTGTTGTCACTTTCAGGGTAGCCCTGCCACTTTATCAAATACTGTAGTGCCTGCTTCCTTCCATGGAAGCGGTGGTTCCTGATCTGTTCCACTTCATATTGTTCTTCTCCTCCCACGAGGTCAGGTGGTGGCCGGGAGAAGTTTGGTCCGTGTGCAGGTGTTTCGTTATACGGGGTGAGGAGACCGGCATGGAACACGTTATGAATTTGCCACGAGGTGGGGATGTCAATCAAGTATGCGACCGGCGATACTTCTTTTAGTATTCTGAAAGGGCCATACCGCTTGGGGTTTAGTTTGGACCCTTGATGTGGGAGTTTCAAGTGGGTCACCTCAAGCCATACTTGATCCCCGGGTTTGAACTGAGCCGGTGGAATATTCTGCGCCTTCTGATTGATGGCCTTTATTGGTCTGTCTCGTGCCTCTTCCATCATTTGCACCCTTGTTTCCGCCATTTCGTTGTTTACAGGGGTGCTGTCGGCCGGGTGGAGTGGTGGTTCGTACCCCCAAAGAATTTGATTGGGCGATAGCCCAGTGGTACTATTCCTTCGATTATTATGCACTGCCGTTGCGACCGGAAGCCATTCTGTCCAGTCCTTGGGCTGTCCTGCCGTTACCAGTCTCAGATACTGTTCTACCCATTGATTCTTCCATTCAGAAAGCCCATCAGTTTGGGGGTGGAATGCTGTGGACAAGTTTTGTTGGATACCCAAGCGTTTAGTGAGTGCTTTTCCGAAGTGGGAAGTAAATCTGGGGTCCCTGTCACTGATTATCTTTGTGGGAAGGCCAAACCATGGGTAGAGGTGTTTCAAATATAGCCAGGCCACGCCTGGTCTTGTGATAGAGGTATTGCATGGCAAAAAGATTGCCGCACGCGAGCATCCTGGGTCCACTATGGTGAGTATGGCATCTAGGCCATTTCGCAGTGGTAGCCCAGTGATGAGGTCCATTGCTATGCTTTGGAATGGCATCGTCCCCTCTGGTGTGGGGATGCGGAACAGCGGAATCTTCCTCCTATGGGTTAGGATTTTGGCTTGCTGACATGTTGTGCATCCTTTGATATACTCCGCTATCCAGGTTTTCATTCCTGGCCACCAGTGTGTTGACTGCCCCTTCCTTATAGTCTCGTCTCTCCCGGGGTGTCCCGCCGTGGGGTGATCGTGGGCATGGGACACAATAGCTCTTTTCAGTTCCTTTACATTGGGGACTATGGTTTGTCCCCATTCAGTTCTATGTGTCGATTTGGCTGTGCTGATTCGTTCTGGAGGAAAAATGGTAACCGCCTTATTGTCTTCTTCCCCGAGGTTCGCCCCTGGTGGTCTGGAGAGTGCATCTGCTGCTGTGTTTGTTTTTCCGGGGATGTATTCTAGGGTAAAATCGTACTCCTGTAGGTCTGCATGCCATCGTGCTGTCCTCCTATTCAGGTTTTTTGGAGATTTCCAGTATTGGAGATTGGCGTGGTCTGTACGGATGATGAATGGCGTCCTTGTCCACCCCAAGTATGGTCGCCAATGAGCCAGTGATTTCATGATGGCTAGCAGCTCCCTTTCATAAATGTCATAATTTCGTTCAGTGGGTGTGAAAGTGGCTGAGTAATAGGTGATGGGGTGGAGGACGGGTTTGTGACGTTTGGCCAATGTTGGTGTGGTGTTTTCTCCCTCCTGCGAGAGTACGGCCCCCAGGCCGTATGCTGAGGCGTCCACCTGTAGTACAAATTGTTTGTCGAAGTTTGGTTGTTTGAGGACTGGGCTGCTACACATGAGGGTTTTTAGGGTTTCGAACGCCTTGTGCTGTGGTTCGTCCCAGTGCCAGGGTGTAGTTTTCTTTGTGAGGTCAAGGAGTGGTCTGGCGGTCTTCGAGTAGTTGGGTATGAAGTATCGGTAGTACCCTGTAAAGCCTAGGAAGCTTCGTACGTCCTTGGGTTTCCTCGGTTGTGGCCAGTCTGCGACTCCTTGCAGTTTTTGTGCATTCATTTGGAGTCTTCCTTTTCCTACGTTGACTCCCAGATATTCAATCTCGTCCTTCTCAAATTTGCATTTCTCTGGTTTCAAGTAGAGGTCGTGCGCCGCTAGTTTGTCTAGGATTCTGTGGATGTATTGTTGATGCCTTTGTTTGTGCTGCTGTTCAGTTTCATGGGGGAATCTGGCCGTATGGATGGCTAGGTCATCCATGTATACAGAGAGCCATCCTTCTCCTACTTCCAGTCTGAAGATCATATTCATCATCATTTGGAATGTCGCTGGGGAGTTGGTGAGACCGAAGAACATGACTGTTGGTTCGAAGAGGCCTTCCGGAGTGAGGAACGCTGCTTTCCACTCATCCCCTTCTTTGATTCGGATATTGTTGTATCCCCATCGCACATCGAATTTGGTAAAAAGGGTGCACCCGCTGAGGCGATCTATAACCTGGGGAATAAGGGGTGAGACGTTTCTATTTCTCCTGGTCCATTTGTTGAGAGGTTGGTAGTCTTGTACTGGTCTCAATTTGCCATCTTTCTTCTTCACGAAGAAGAAGTTGGCCGCGTAGGGGGATTTAGAAACACGGATGGTCCCTCTCTTCAAGTGGTCTTTGACAAATTTGTGGACCTCTTCCTTCTCCAATTGTGTAAGGGGCAGTAGTCGCCCCGGTAGTGAGGCTGGTGCTCCTGGCAACAGCTCAATGGCGTGGTCCCAGACTGTATATTGAGGAAGTCTTTGGGATTCTTCTTCGCTGAATACCTTTGAGTGCCTTTGGTATTCCTCCGGCACTTTGACTCCCTTTGCTTTGGTCACTGCTCCGTTAGTAATCCTTCCTAGGAAATATTGTGATTGATATCTGGCAACGGGTCGTGGTATGTTTCTGGTTCTTGGAACGTATTGTGCTTTGGCTGCATTTGGGGCGGAGAGGACGATGGGGAGATGACTCATGTCAATCCATCCCCTCTTCCAGTTGATTTTTGGTTGTGTGGCTGCGAACCAAGGATATCCTAGCATAGCTTTGTGTTCCCTCAGATCTGATAGGAAGAACCTGTGATTGGTCTTCTGCGTGCCTGTTTGTAGTTGCAGGTCCGTGTAATACTTGAGCGACCCGCTCTTGTTTTCCGTTCCATCCACATTGTATAGTGGTCTTGGCTTTACAAGCTGTTTGATGGGCAGTTTGAGCCATCGTGCATATGAGAGGTTCATGAAGTTTTCAGTGGCCCCCGAGTCCACTAGCGCTATTGCTTCGGCTCTTTTCGCGATTGATCGTGTGTAGAAACGGACTGTCATTGACTTTCTGTTTGATATGTACACATCGTCGCTATTGAGTCGCCTGAGTAGTGCCGCTCTAATCAGGCAGTGGGAAAATCCTCTGACGCTCCCATCTCCTTTGCCAGGCGTTGCTGGTCTTCTACGGTCATCCTTTTGAGGTGGGCTCGTACGGTTGCCACCGAATCTTCTTCAACGTCTCTCATCTCCTGGTCTTCGTCAAAGTCGATGAGGTTAGCTTGGTTGGCTGGGTTCTTGCCATTCCACCTCGCGTTCTGGAAGGCCTGCTTGGGTTTACTGGGGCAGTTTCTGGCAAAGTGTCCTACTACCCCACAATTGAAGCACGCGTTGGCGTCTCCAAAGCCTGTAACGTTTCCTCGGCTGCTCTGGCCTTGACACCAGTTTCCTCCTCTTCCTCTTCCTCTCCAATTGTTGGGAGCACATCCCCTGCTGAGGTCCATGGGGACTGGGACGTTGTTCATGGTTCTAGGAGCATTGGAGGAGTTAAACGGTGGGCGTGGCGTGGGCCTCCATTGATTGTTCTGCCATCCTCCAGAATTGAAGAAGGGACGTCTAGGTTGGGGATTAAGGGTTTGGTATGCATTTCCTGTGCTGAGGGATTTCATGATTCCTTCGATGGTGGTCTTAGCTTGAGTAATGAGCTTGACCCGTTCTTTTAGTTCCATATAAGTTGTTGGATACAGTGGGACCAACGCTTTTTCAAGCGTTTCCTGAGGTATCCCTCTCATAAACATGTTGTAGGTTTTTTTGCTTCCTACAGTGTAGTTGGCCTTCCTTAGGAGGCTTTTGAACCTTGCGATGTACTCGTCGTAGCAATTGCCTTGCATCTTTAGATCCATTAGTTGAGTTCTGGCCTTTTGCACGCTTTGGGTGTCTTGGAATTGGTCGGCAAATTCCGTGAGGAATTGGTCCCAAAGGGCTGGAATATTGTCTGCTGGGAGTACAAGGCCATCCAGCCAGCTTCCCATGTCTCTGACCCATTGCGCTGGTTCTTCTCCCTTGATTAGCGTGAGGGTGAATGCTGCTTTCTTGTACGGGGAGTCATAACCTGCTACCCCATGGTTGACTCGGAAGTATGCTTTGACTTCTTCAATGAAGTCGTCCGCCTTGGATCTATCTCAGGTGAAGATTTGGGGAAGTTGTCCCATAACCTTAACATCGGCTGGGACCTGTATTGGGTTTTGTGCGGCAGCGGGTTGTCCTGGGCCGCCCGGACCTCCTCCAGGTCCTCCTGGGCCTCCTGGACCTCCTGGCCCTCCTCCTGCAGGGGCCTTTCTCAGAGCTTGGTGCATGCTCTGCTGTAGCCTCTCTGCTACCATAAGGGGAACTTGTGCTGGTTGTGTGGCGGCTGCTGTTGCCGCATGAGTCGCTGTTTGTGTGACAGACATAGCTTGTGTGATGCTGGGAATAGGTGTCACGCTAGACTGGGCGTGGCGGGTCTGTCTTCTGATGATTTGAGCACGTCGCTCTCTTTGATGGGGTTCTAGAGGGTCTGGGGGTCTGTGTTGGTTTAGGTAATCGTCAAGCTCTATAGCCACAATTGATATCGCTTATGTGGGTTTTGTTCTGGAACGGGTGCGCTAGCACTATTGCAACTAGGTCTGTTAATCAGACAGTATCTGGCAGCGAGATGCT
>QLOT01003111.1:0-22229 GCA_003313875.1 Russula aff. compacta | reverse complement strand
CCAAATGGGCACCCAGGTAAAGTAGATTTATTTGAAAGGATACCCATCTGAGGAGTAACTGACTGTAGCGTCACAGGCGTTCGGGCAGTGACAGTGGCAGGCACCATGGGTGTTCGGGGCTGGAAGAATCTCATTGCGTTCTGCTTTGTCTTCTGGATAGCATCCTCCGATTGCTTCTTCTTTTTGTTGGTTTCGCACTGCTTGCTCCCCTGGTGTCGCTTGTGGTAGTTTTGTATCCCCACATTCCCAACTTTGACTTGCGTTTTGCAGTCTGGGCAAAGTACAAACCCATCTCTGACGGTGAGATCAGGGGAAGATGTAGTATTATTTTGCTATATTAAAACATCAGTAACAAGCTAGGGACAACGAACCAGAGATTACCGGGGAAGCCATCAGATCAATGTGCTCCGCGGGCCAAGCCGCGGCAAGTTCAATTGGATGGAGAGGTTAAAATTAAGTATCATGTGACCTAAACAAAAATATTTTATCGACCCTGAGGCTGGACTAACTAACCAGCCCTATATGGCAAATTGCGCACATGATACCCCCTTGCCCTATATAGCTGCGTTATAAGTTATAAATATATAAATGCTGAAAAAAAGGACTTTTCCGCTTCCGCGCGCCACTTCCGCACGCCACGTACTGACCTCAAGCACTCGGACCAGTCGTATTGACCCTACTGGCCACTCTCCTTTATCTTCAGAGTCATTACTTGCCTCCCCTATGAACTGTTTTCACCACACGATCCTAATTCGCCTGGAATTCGCAAACTAGATGGTGCATCCCCCGTACTGCGTCACCGTTCACATCCGTTTTCTCAGCTCCACCTACTGAGCTGCTGACGCCTGGCTGTGAGGTTCCGGATTCAGGTATCCATTCATCTGGTATTGACGATGTTATCAATATTGAACTGCTAGAAGAGGTACCTCCTGCAGCTGATGAGAGCTGGGAGCAGTGTTGTGCCGGTCAATGACTAGTCACGAAAGTCAATGACCGGTCAAAATACGGTCAAGTCATGACTGTGTGATGGCCTGACTTTGACCGTAACCTCACAGCCACCTTCCTTTTTGGGAAGTAGGTCAATGGCCATCACGTTGTTATCAACGCACACGATATCACTTTATATTTATCTACCCATGTAATATTGCCTCTGTGCTAGCGTTGATGTCAATGTCATCATCATCATCTCCTTCAGCATCTGCATCAAGTATTTCATACAATTCCAGCTCCTCTTGAAAGCTCCGAACTGCACTTCTCTTATAAAGATCCACCCAATGTGGGCGTGCGAACTCGAAAAGGTCTGTGATTTTGATGGGCTGTCCCATTGTTGCAGAAACGCGAACAGGTGCATTGTCAGTATTATCCTCTGCGACCATTTCTGTGTGCTGGTTAGCAATATCCCGAAAGCTTCCTGGGATTACATCTTCAGCGATGTTGGTTGGCCTCAAAATGCTGGAGCACTCTGCTTCAGTTAACTCAGGATTGATATAGATCAGCACGTTTGGTGGTACAGCTGAAGTAGCACTCACGCTTGTGCTACTCACCTGTCCTGGGGGAGCTGGTGCCGGTATTGGTTGGTAAGCACCAAAGTGTCTCTTGAGCCGTTTCCTGGTATCTTTTCGAAGGTTCTCGTCATGAATATGCATCTTGAGTTCTGCAAGCGATGTGAGTGTCTCTGTGCCAAGCCGGGTCCGTAGCTTTGTAAGCGTTGTTCCAAAAACACTAAAGAGACATTCACAAGATGCGGAATTTGCACTGATGGACAGTATTCTTTGTGCAAGTTGGATGAACGCCAGTGGTTCTCGGCCAGGAAAACAAAAGTTTTGGTAAACGTCAAGTGGGTTGGGGGATTTTTTCTGGGCGGGCGGACAGTCAGCATTTCTTTCACACTGAAGATAGGTGATCAGATATACATCTCTTTCCGCTGCAACATCAAGGATTTTGCACTGCTGCTCAATGTTCTGAAAGTACCCAGTACTACTTAGATAGCCCGTAATATGAGCATGAAAGTCACTAGGTGGGGCTGTATCGCCTGTGGCATAGAAGTGCATCCAAAGGCGATTAAGGAGTGCATGGATACCGGCATTGTTAAGGAAGTGAAGGGGTGCAAAAGGGGTGGTGCGGTAAAATGGATTGAGGATAACAGCAGCGATAAAGATCTCTTGATCAGCTTTGGACCAGCGAGTTTCGATGCTGTTCACTATGGCACGACATCCATTATGATCTTCGGGGTCATCCATGGACTGATATGTTAATACAAGGAAGCCAAATACCATCAAGACATCATCAAGACGACAAAATGATGCTTGAGTGATGTTCGCAGCAATGGCGAGGGGCTCAAGGTGACGTTTCATTCTGAATGATTCACGATTAGGTATACATTATTTTAATTTGAGGAATCATTCTCACCGAACAAGTGCATTCCAAAACGCGTCATTCTTAATGACCTTTATCATCTCTCTTGCCTTCTGCTTGGCTTTTGCGTCCCCCCGAACAATACATTGTTTATTTGTAGGCCGATTTTCGTCACTATACACCATCGATGTAAGGGTGGTGCGGAGCTCAAGAAGGCGTTTGTAAGCCATGTAGTGGGCCGTCCATCGAGTAAGAACAGCCCGGATAACAGAAAGAACAGGCTTATCTGCCTGAGCCTGTGCTTCGCGAATCAAAGCGAGGAGATAAGTTTTACTACGGAGCCAGGTAATTAGCTCCATGGCCCTATCTGTATATGCAAGTGGTTCTGCATTGGACTTGAAGTAGTCTCCAATGACGAGATTTACCTACAAGTATTTAAGACAACTGTCTGGCAAATTATACGAATCAGATGCTAACCTGGTGTGCATAACAGTCGAGCAGAATAAGCCAAGGGTACTTATTTTCGAGATCGCGTTTAGCTTTCCTACATTCCCCAGATGCATCTGTAACGATCGCAACTACAATAACTCCCCATTCCTTCTTAGTAGACTCTAAAACCTCCTCCAGAAGCTTGAGTAGATTCTCAGCCATTTTAGCCTCTGCTGAGGCATCATGTACACGAACGGTGTGAATCTAGTGTCCAAGGCATTGGTGCTTCAGCACCCGAAAGTGTGGCACATTGGATAAGTGCCTACCTGCTCATCAGCCGTAATCATAAATGCAATTAGATGGTGTTTATTGGTGCCTGTCCATCCATCTGCTTGCAAAGTCGCTTCATGGCCCTCAAGTGCTATTTTTGCCTCTGCATGGAGATCTTTAACAGCAGTGGGTATCAGTCGATGGGTGAGAGTCTTTCAAGATGGTGACTTGGCAGATGGAATAAAGTCTGAGACAAAATCAAGCCATTCAGAGTTATCGACCCATGATAACGGAAATCCAGCTGATGCTATAAGGCGTGTGATTCACCTCTCAAATCGTCCTTGCTTCTCACCAGTCCAAAGTCCCAGATCTGTGGTACTTCGTTGGTGTGAAAGGGAGCGTTCATGGGTGGGGTGATATGGATGTCCACGCAGATGTGGGAATGGTGCACTTGCTGATGAAGCACTTGAGTATTCCGATGGGGGTACATTTGGACCACCTAGGGGCTGGCCTTGGATACCCAGAGAATCAAGCGACACTAAAGAGAGCGCAGGGGAGAGGGGCATGGGAGAATTGAACCTTGACTGACCAACGGTTAAAGGAACAAAGGCTGATGATGGACCCGCAATAGGAGGTGAGTTAAGGCTAATGTATGACAGTGGTGCACTCGAAGGAATAGTATCAAGTATGAGATTGAGGCCACCACGCCGGTTGTGGCGGTTAGGAGAGGTCTGTAACCGGCCGTGGGTGAGCATTCAACTGCTCGCGCTCATGTAAGTTCGGGAACCGGCCCAGAGTCTGTTTAGTCTGCATAGTTGTGTGTTCTTGTGTGCACCTGAGGCACTGTACTATACTTCTTGGTTACATTTCATCCTTGTGACACTCCCACATGTGGTTCCTATTGTTCTTCAGGAATCACATGCTCCCTAGGACACTTATTGTCCTATTGACATCCCCTTTAGACGTAGCCATTGTCCCTTTCTTGTGTCTCCCATTGTTCCCAGTTCCAGCTTATTGTTTCGTCTATAAGGAGTACTGTACACAGCCCTGGATCCTAGGATCCCCTCTCCGTATAAATAGGGACTTGTAGCTACCTTGTACTGGCAAGTTGAGTCTCTTGTCAATCACAGTGACTTTACTCCCCAAACTGTCCTCTATTCTACCGGGTGGCTACAGTGTCGCAGCACTGCAAGCGGGAACCCAGATCACTCTATCTGTCTTCTAAGTCACAGCAGAGACTTAGCTATAGTCTATTGTTGCTGTCAAACCCTTGGCGGTGACAGGTCGGATTGGAGCCACCCCTCAGAATATGATCTTCCGCAGCCTGGGCTCGGATTTGATCTGTTTGAAATCTGCAATGACGGAGATGGTGGAGTAGAGTTGAGGCAGCAGACCTCAGTACGCCAAGTACTGGCACAGTTGCCATGTCACTTGCCCACACTATGACGGTGGTTAGTATTACAAGATAGACGAGATAATGATAAAATCGCACGAGCTGCCTCAATCTGTGCAATATCTTGAGCTACAGCACGCTCCCCAGCTGCAACTGCTCTCTGATCGTCGCTCTGAACCAATGTGATATCGTTATCAAAGCACTTTGTGCAATAAACTTTGGCTTTTCCTGATAAAAATGCATTCTCCAGTTTGCTGGCGATTCCGGGGTGATCATAGAAACAATCTCTCCACCAACCTCGGGCCCCAGACTTAGGCATAGTAACAAAGACTTTCCTGAATAATTTGATGGTGCAATAGTGGGTGGTTCAATTACGGCGCAGGAAACTAGGTTTATATATAAGGGAGTAAAACGCAGCTAAGTATTGATGGATATTACTGCATATGTGTTCAAGGGCAACAAAGTGATGCTAGGGTGAGGTCATTGAGTGCACCCGCTCCACACCCACTCCAAAACCCACGCCCGCTCCAATGCTCCAAAGAGTGCCTCAAGATCAGTTATACATATATGGTAAGTAGACCCTTGACACCACCGGTGACCCGGAAACCGCTCATAGAGTCACGGTCAAGGTCAATCACGAGGTCATGACAGTCAATGGACGGTCATTGACCGTGTTGACTTGACTTTGACTTTTCCACGTTGACTGTCCAACACTGGCTGGGAGCGGATGGCAAAACGACAGCAGGATCTGTGCGAACGGAGTATGGCCTTTGGACTGGTAGTGAGCTTGTCATTTCTCTTTATTTGTGACTGCGCTAAAACCCTTTCTGTCCTCCCAGTCCTTGACCATCCGAAACCCGTGCAAACAAACAGTCTCCGAGCATGAATCATGACGCCAAATGCGATCACATTTTAGCCCGCACTCGGCGTTGAGTGCATTATGCGCCGACAGCACATTCGAATTCTGAACATTCACAAGGTTTCATGGCTGGTAACCTCAAACCCAGCTTCGTCTCGTCTACCGATCACCGTCCTGCTCGGACCAATTCAGGCACTCCCCCGCCCTCCGCCATCAGGCCCCGCCACTGTGTTTCGCCATGGTTTGGCGTACTTGGCGAACCATCTCCAGTCCCAGCTGCTGCTGCGCTGTAGCTTGTGCAGAGTTCGATGGTCACGTTGACGAGGATGCGGAACAGCATCACGATGTACACATCAATGGCAGATCACAAGTGATGGTGGTTCGCTTCTTGGATCCCGTGTGGTGTGGATGGGTGGGCGTGATTTACAATGGGAGTCAGATGTCCGAGCCTGCATCACGAACTATGTAGCGTCGTGAGATACACCGCCATCCCTTTATTGGTCTGAAGACACAGGCGAGGATTGATACAAGAGGTTTGAGACAGGGTCTGGCGAGGGGCAAACATGCTATGAATCAGGTGTTGGACGCGTATAAGTGGTGGCGGAACTGCAGTCCTTCGAAGTGCCTCAGGCCGAGGGTTGAACGTTGAATATTGGAGTCAGCGGTCGCGAGGATATCTTTGGCCTTTGCCCTGACAAGATGGAGCAGGCACGGAAACATTCCCGGGAGTGAGATGACAGTCAGAAAATGCTCAAAGGGGTGTAATCTGCAAATAGCGTAACAGTACAGTCAAATCTGTCATAAGCGATGATGCTCACAGCAGTGTACGACGCCATGTTCGACTGATTGTGAAATGACTTGTCTCATCACGTGGAGGAATTCGCACTAATGTCCGTACAGCACGTGATCAAAGAGCTTGGTTGTCCGACTGGAGCTTGGTTGTCCGACTGGAGCTTGGTTGTCCGACTGGAGCTTGGTTGTCCGACTTCTTTGGTGAGTGCACTGATGAGTCTGTGACGTCGATGTAAGGGGTGGGATAGCCGGCATCGGGGCAACACTGACAGCTCTAACGCCTCTCGCCTTGTGCCCATCGTCTCCCTTGCGTCTTGCCCACCACCTCCCTCGCTTCCTTCCTCTCTCCCTCAAACTTCTCCGCCATCGCAAGATAGCAAACCACACTGCCTCCCGCCCTCAAGACGAGCCTATCCTCTTAAACCACTCATCGCTTCCTTCCACCCCTTGACACTCAACCACACGCGCGCAAAACAGCTGTGAGTTAACTCATCATCTCCCGCCTTCCTCGCCCCGACATTCCTTTTTCTGTCTCCTCTTTTCCCTCTATTCCTTCTCACTTGGGCAACAACAATCGCACCAGTAGGCCCTCTCAATGCTTTCCCTAGTTCGTTTCTTGACATCTTAGACTAACAACGTTTCTTACAGTCTTCCGTACAACAACAACGTGTGCACTACCACTCATCCATTATCTCCGGGATTCTCTACGAACCCTTGTATTTTAAAGGCCTCTTCCCTTGAGGATGGCGTACTAATTAGTAGAGCAAATATCAATGTGTTTTCAATTTTCTTCCCGTGTGCTCTCGTCTCTTGTTCGTATTGACACTGTGTTTGTGGAACCGCTGTCCAAAACGCGCCCCGTCTTTCACCCATTTTCTTTCGCCACTCGCACCCGTGCAACTGCTATCCGTGGGGTGTCGCCTATTCTCTTCCATTTCTCACTCGCATTCCTTCACCCATCTCCTGTCACCCACGTGATCTGAACAACCATTCCATCCTCCCAGCCGCCAACCTAAGCTGCTCAGCACAACTAAAGATGTCGAATTAACGCCTAATTTTGACTGGGAAACAAGCTTTTCACAATCACTTATAAGGTCACCATAGCGTGCGAACGAGAGAAAAAAAGGACATGGGGAAGGGCCCGAAAGCCTGAGCGACAAAAATGGGCTCTGTGGCCCGGGTTTGCAGCACTGGGATGCAGGGGATAAGTGATTTTCTCGACGAATTCCGACCATGGAACTTGAGAGAAGTAGCGGGGACACTGGGCCAGTTGGGGAGATAACTATCATCGCACTAGGAAGCCTTACTCAAGCGCTCTGCTTGGTGCTACAATAAAGGGCGGCCACCGGGCTTGACAAAAGCAACAAAGGACGATTGGAGGACTGTGGGTCGAACGTCAAGTTTGGGTGCGGTGTTTACTCGGGTGGCAGATGGCTCGGCAAGAGGCAATGCAGGGTTGTCCGTCTGGGAAAGCACTGCTTGCTCTGTTCTTCGTCGGTGTGGTCTCTCTGACTGTAGGTGGAACCACTGATTGGGGATGAAATGCCATTATCCATCCGAGGCTCACATCATTTCTACACGCACCCGTCTCGACGACAAGGTGTGCGCCCAGGAACTCGCTGTCCGGATCACGTGTGGGAAACTGCAGCCATCCACGCGGGTAGGTCGCGGCGTCGAACATTTCCATTCCTGGTCAACTGATTGCGTCTGCTCTAATTAAGCATGTGCTGTACGTCCACCAGTCTACCTCCAACTACAACGTTCCTAGGGTCATCATTCCTTCCACATTAACAAGGCCTTCTCCTGAGTTCATGTCCTCACTACCAACCCCTCCAAGCTTTCAATCCATTTTCGATGATGCCTTGCGTGATTATGCCAAACAGACGGGGATAGACCTCGCCACATACCCCTTCACACAATCCCTCCAGAACTGCCTTGACGCATCTGCCGTCCTAGAGCTCTTTGAAGATAAAGCAAAGCAGTTCCAAGCCTACCGCGACGGAAATCGGAAATTGATCAACTTCCTTAAACCAGTAGTAAAAGTCCTTCATACGCTTTCTGGTGTTCTCGCCTCAGCCGCCAGCCTGGTCAGCCCTACGAATGATCTCGTCTTATCTGATCACATTTTTATGCCACAATGTACAGGTGCCATTCCAACCAACGAGTGCAATCCTTGCGGGAGTAGATGTTCTCCTCACTGTTGGTATCTCTACGTCATCCCTTCGATCCGACTCACGTCCTCCTATATCAGGCTGCCATCGGGGTCAGTGCAAGTTACGACGCGCTAGTCGATCTCTTCGAATGTGTCGCAAACTTTCTCAATCGTCTACGCATCTATTCTGAGATCCCTTTCTCCCCATCGATGTCCAATATCATCACAAAGATAATGGTTGAAGTACTGTCGGTGCTTACCCTAGCGACGAAGCAGATCAAGCAGGGACGACTTAGTGAGACACTCCTCATTCCGTGCATATCCAGTTGTTGAACTTGCCTCAGAAAAGTTTGCAAAGAAATTGTTGGGAGAAAGCGAGATCGAGGACGTACTGCAGAGGCTGGACCGTCTCACGGTTGACGAAGCTCGCATGACTGGAACGGAGACCCTTCAAGTCGTTCATGGCCTCGTAACCAATATGAAACTAGTCATGCATGGTACGCTACCCTTCCTTGTTTCGCTTTCAACGACTCACTGGACTGTGATTCGAATAGATGGCAGGACATCAATGGACGATATACGGCAGACTCTCAGTACGTTCAGCCTACGATAAATGTATGTTATATTGACTATATATATTAGCAACAATACAACAGATGACAAGTGAGATCAATAAGATCAACCGTAAGTTGTCTCTCGTATTAACGGTAGCCATCATCGAAGCTGACAGCGCGTCGCAGGCAACCAGTTACAAAAGGACATGCGAACATGGCTCTCCCCTCCAGATCCATCCAATAATCACAACACTGCTCGTGGATCTCATCGAGGTGGAACCTCAGAGTGGTTCACCCATGGCAGCACCTTTGAGGAATGGATCGCAAGTGGATCTCTCCTGTGGATCCATGGGAAGCGTATGTCTTCTTCTCGTCTCAAGTCCATGGCTGTTGCTAATAGCGGCTGGACATCTCATCTTTTAGCAGGATCCGGGAAGAGTATACTCTGGTACGTGCCCTCCCACGTCGTCGTATCAAGCGCGCTCATATGAGAAATCAGCTCAACTATCATTCAAGAAATCAAGATGAGATGTGACCGCGGACTAGCCCTGATGGGCTATTTCTACTTTGATTTCAAAGACATCACAAAGCAAGCAGTCCATGGTCTCCTCACTTCGCTGATTGCTCAGCTTGGTGCCACATCCAATGCTTGTTATCAAATTCTTTCCGACTTATATTCGGAGAACAAAGCTGGATCGCAGCAGCCTGACAATCACGCGCTCACTAAATGCCTGACGGAGATGTTGAAACTGCCAAGGCAGCCGATGAGATATATAATCATAGATGCCCTTGATGAGTGTCCCAACACATCCGGATTTCCAACGGCACGGGAACAGCTCCTCGACCTATTAGAGGATCTTACTGGTCTTAACCTTTCAAATCTACGTATTTGTGTTACGAGTCGGCCGGAAATTGACATCCGGGCTGTGCTCGAGGATCTTACACCGGTTCAAGTGTCTCTCCAGGACGAAGTTGGACAAAAGCAGGATATCCTTGGTTACATAAGCAATGTGGTTCACACGGACCGGAAGATGCGGAGATGGAGGCCTGAGGACAAGCAATTGGTTGTCGACACACTCACAGCGAAGGCAGATGGAATGTGAGTGACTGTCACTGTAGATCTTGGCACGTTCGCTTACTTAAAACGCAGGTTTCGATGGGTGTATTGTCAATTGGAAACACTTCGTCGTTGCTTCCCAACTGTGCTTCGGCGGACTTTGGATGAATTGCCAGAAACGTTGGACGATACATATGAACGGACTTTACTCGGAATTGAGAAGGAGAAACGAGAATTTGCTCATCGGTTGTTTCAATGTCTCACAGTTGCCGTTCGCCCGCTTCAACTCGATGAACTCGCGGAAGTGCTTGCAATCCGCTTCGACGCCGGACAGCTCCCTCAATATGACGTGAATTGGCGATCAGAGGATGCGCAGGAAGCAGTGCTATCTGCATGTTCGAGTCTGGTCGCCGTTGTCAACATCGATGGGTCACCAATCGTTCAATTCTCCCATTTCTCTGTCAAGGAATTCTTGACATCAGGTCGACTAGCCAACTCGACAGAAGCCCTCTCCCGATATCATATCATTCCACGGTCGGCACATGCTATTCTCGCACAGGCTTCTCTCAGCGTTCTCTTACATCTCGGTGACAACATCGACAAAAATAATATTGAAAACTTTCCATTCGCACGGTATGCTGCAGAGCA
Organism: Russula aff. compacta; assembly: GCA_003313875.1. Lineage (NCBI taxonomy): Eukaryota > Fungi > Basidiomycota > Agaricomycetes > Russulales > Russulaceae > Russula > Russula aff. compacta. Next base: position 11,720 of record QLOT01003111.1, on the reverse strand, counting down.
CTGGGTCGAGCATGGCCGATTCGAGGATGTGTCGTCGAGCATCGAGGACGCAATGGAACGCCTTTTTGATCTGGACGAGCCATCGTTTGCAACGTGGATCTGGATATTCGATATTGACTATCCTTTCCGGCCACACATGTTCGAGACCCAGCCAGCACAGCCGGAGGCAGTTCCATTATATTATGCTGCGTTGTGCGGCTTTCACAACCTGGTCGAACATCTCGTCGCTACCCATCCGGAAGATGTCAATGCCACCGGGGGCTTCCACGGATCGCCCGTGAACGCTGCGCTCGTGAAAGGATATGTAGAGATTGCTTTGCTGCTCCTCGAGTATGCTGGAGACCTGAATATCATAGACGGGAATGGGCGGACTCCGTTATTAGAGGCATCAGAGAGCGGTCGTCGTGACAATGTGGAGTTATTGCTCAGACACAATGCAAATGTCAACCTGCAAGACAGCACTGGCAACACCGCATTGAAACTAGCAACGCAGCAAGGAGAACTGGAGATCGTTGGACTGTTACTACGCTATGGTTCAGTTGTGGACACCCCGAACAACGATGGCCGGACTCCATTGTTTGCAGCATCACGTTATGGACATCTTGATCTCGTGCGGCTATTGATCGAGAGCGGCGCAGCTGTGGACACCCAGGACAACATTGGCTGGACTCCATTATTTGCAGCATCACGTTATGGACATCTTGAGGTAGTGCGGCTACTGATCGAGAGCGGCGCAGCTGTAGACACCCCAGAAGAGCATGGTTGGACTCCATTATTTGTAGCCTCATTACCCGGTCATCTCGAAATTACACAGGAACTGCTCGGCCATGGTGCCAATGTAAATGCACAGAATTCGGATCTCTCGACCCCTCTTCATGCCGCGTCATACAATGGACATCTCAACACGGCTCGCTTCCTTCTTGAATGTAGATCAAATGCCGACTCCCAAGATGGCAATGGATCCACTCCATTGCACATCGCAGTGCAGAATGGACATCTCGATGTGGTGAAACTATTGATAGAGTCGGGCGCACATGTCACCGTGCGAGATGGCAGCAATTTTATTCCCCTAGACCTGGCGTCTACATGCGGGCACCACCAAGTCACAACGTACCTTGCTGAATATATGGGAGTGGACGTTCCTTTTTTGGACGAAAGTTTACAAAACTTGCCTTCTGATGCCTCGTTGTTGTCGCTTGCCACCGTTGAACACACACATTCCTCTGCTCACAAAAGGATGGCTTCGTTGTTCACAGCATCATCGGAGGGAAATGTTGATGTTGTACGGTCACTACTTGACTACGGTGCAGATATCAATGAACGGAATCCATCTCACGAAACCGCGTTGCACGTGGCATTGAAAGAAGGAAAATCGGAGGTCGCCAAGTTGTTAATCCAGCGCGGCGTGGACACAGACTGCCGGACCAAGATTGGCTTTACTCCGTTGCATTATGCATCACGAGATGGATATTTCGATGTCGTGCAGTTGTTGCTCGACTACGGTGCTGATGTGAACGCAAAGAAGCAAGACCTTTTGACTCCATTACACCTCGCCGCCTGGAACGGTGAAGTCGATGTTGCAAGGCTACTTCTCGAACGAGGTGCAAATGTCCATGTGCGGGACATCGACGGCCGTACTCCATCAGTACTAGCATCGAAGTCAGGAGATCGGGATATTATACGATTGTTCTTGGGGAGAGACGGCCGTTGAAGCTCGAAACAAAACCCGTACGCACTTTTTCTTCTCCTCTTCTCCCTCTTTCCCAGGCGGTTGACATTTATCCTCTCGACGATAGTGATAGTACCCTCAAATGAGGTCGACCCGAGATGGCGAAAAGGGATTCACAGGCACACCGTTCTGGGCGTAGGTGATCATGCCATCATGCATAGCTCAAGACTCGGGAAGTAGTTGGTATGGGGTCGCGCTGTGGGTATAGCTGGGCGGTGGGCAGATGACGGATAGAAGCTATTTTGGTAGGGTATTACCAAGTAATTGACGTTCACGTTGATTTCGGACGACCACTCGAGTGTCTGGACCACCAACCTATATAAATCTGGCTATGACTTTCCAATTTTGGTGTTGAAGGGGGATTATTTGATCTCCATTTAACTCGTCATTCGCGAGCAAAGACGCACAGTCCTCAGAACGATCTGAAAGATGACCAGTGAAAAGCGAGCACGGAAGGACGATCACAACAATCTCAAATATCCTGAAGCCAGCGGTCGTCCTTCCAAGAATCTAATCTAATCAGTTGTACGTAATGGTTCTAGCCACACGCAACAAAGCCGTGTAAAAACACAACCCACGCTGGGAAAGAAGAAGAATGAGGATGGACAATCATGTGTTTAAAAAAATGTCCGGATTCTTCTACTAGATAGTTAGGGAGAAGCAGAAGTACCAGACAATGGGCTTCTCAGGGCGACATGCCATGTGCCTACGTGAAGTAGTCTTCGCGATGGTCAGATGGAACGCCCCATGGTTAGGAATTCTTTCACACAAACTTGGCAAGAAAAAAGCGACAAGGAAGCAAAGAGTTAGAACGGGGCAGGATGGATGGTGGTCATCAGTGGATGTCAAGGCTGGTCTTCGACGGAATTGTGCCACACACCAATACGTTGCGGCGCTCGAGACTTGAATCGAGCGCGGACTAACTATCGGCACATTCCCAGCTGGTGACGAATTCTGGGACACAGATCGATTGTCCACTTTGCTCATGGGCGAAGCTTCGCATGCCGTCGAACATAACAAAATCCGAATAAACAACACGTGAAAGTTTGGAATTCATTATTGTAAATTGGCGATGGCTTGCAATACAACACAGCTCCTCGGGGGCGGAGAGGTGGTGAAGATGGTGGTGATGGTGATGGTGGTGTTTGCCAATCAGGGCAGAACGTACATTGTACGATGGCGCAAAGCAGCCGGACTCTACTGTACATTATACCTCACGAGGAACCTACGATCCACGATCCCTCTAATCTACCAAAACAGAAGCAATAGTCGAGATACAACCTATTTCACGGAGAGAAAAGGAGGGGCAAAAAGAACGCACTTTGAAAATCCCGTACGCCCCGCGCATATACGCCAAACGCGCATACACTCCACTCCTGACAACTTCGAGCAACCTCAGTGCGCTGCACGCGTATGCACCCATACATATGGCGGCCGAACGGTGCTCAGGGGATCCCAAGCTTGTTTCTGTGACGTTGGCGCTGAGACTTCTGTTACTGACGATGAGGTTGAGCAGAGGCAAGGTGTAATTGCGCAGTCGAGGGTAATAGACTACAGCGTGTTGGGGAACGCATCCTTTCCTGCCTTTTTGGGAGACAATGATTTAGTTTTGATTTGATTTGAAGAGAGGAGACGGTAAGTGATTAAGTGATTGGCGACATGTAAGGCAGCTGGCAGATTGGGGGATTTTTTTGCTGACATGGAGCGGAATTCAGGGTGTCGGCCGACCGCTTATATTCCCACGGTGTTCTCCTCCATCCGTCAATGGTTCTCGCAAGGAGAAATGTGAGCAAATCCTTCGCCAGTCGAGTACCTCAAATATTCTTATATTTTCCACAGATTACCGTGGTATATGACTCTCCTCGCGACGGAATGGTACTGCAAAGAAAAGATGCAGGTATTCCGGGTAGTGCAGGACCAGAAGAGGAACGGCAAACGGAACACAAAGTGTCCATGCTAGCCAAGGGTGCGATCAAGACCGGGTGCATGCACCCGCTCGTCTGCCGATGCCGCTTTGTGCCATTAGTTAAAGCTAGCCTCTGGCAGCACGCAAGTTGACAATACTATTGTTAGGGTCAATTCGAGTGCGTGCAGTATTTTCCTCCTCACTGCACTCTTTCTCTAACTGTTCATGAATATTAATAATGCATGTACTAGCACTGAAAGTGGTGAAAAGCAATACAATCGGTATGGACCATCTCGCTACTTTCCCTTGCCCTCCCACTTCGTGAGACTGAGCGAGAAGAATATATTGATGCGGGTTCCCGTTATCATAGCGTTGACAAAGGTATCCCACACATGTTACAGCTGACTGGCGATGCAAGCTTGGGTTGCATTCGTTCGCGTGATACGCACCTGAGCGCAGTGTTCGTGACCGTGGAGTAACTACATCGAAAGCACGAATCAGTGTTGGTGCTTGGGGGACGGAGGGGCATAACCCCGTGTTTTGCTGGACTGGAGTAGAGTAGCAAGCTCGTCAGGGTTGAAGCTTGAAGTGGCACGCAAACGCGACAAGGGTGGTGCAGTGGCACGGTAGCCGCTGGACTGTAGGACCTTCTGGGATGACGGTACTGTAAGGGGTGGAGTCCCCAATGGCCGCTGATTGTGCAGTGCTCAATTTGACAGGATAGAGGTTGAGAGCTTTATACCGCAGCAGCACATGACCCTGCCATCCAGGGAGAATCCTCAATACGTCGGTGGATCTAATATATATATATAAGAATATCTACAGGGAAATTGCAGCGCAGCCTGTTGAGTGGAAACGTGAAACAGGAAGTTCACGCGAAGGAAAGATGGGGCTCGCGCGCGTGAGATTCCGATGAGTACAGGTGCACAGCATGCATGGCATTTGAAGGTAGCGTCACGGATGACCTCATAACACGTATCCATACACACCAGGCACCAGGCGACGCTGTCCAAGATGGCAGGGCTTAGGCGATGGTGAAAATTGTGAGATGTGCTGTAGAATAATCCTATGCCAGCGAAGTATATATAGTTGGATAATACGACACTGTTGCGCATATATATGCTCGCAGTCAGGCGCTTGTAAACCAGAGATTCGAAGAGACCAGCACATTTCTGTGAGTGTCATCCACGTCGTGTTGTGTAGAGCAGAAAATGAAGGGGAGCGACCGGGGTTATTTCTCGATTGGTGGCTATGCCCCCCATCCTCTCCCGCCACAGCTCAGTAAAGTCAAGTACCGCAGTGTACTCCTCACCTTCTTTCTCCCTTTCTTATTTTTTGCACCAGACAAAGCGCAGATGTTTTTTTTACCCCAGTGGACATGCCGAGGTAAGCCAGGAAACTGAGGCTGCGGGATGTGGTGGCAACCTGGTCAGGAAACGACAAACCGTCATGATTAGTGGTGGACCGATCTGAGTCCCCGGCACGAGCTTGGAGATGCTGTAGATAGGACACGGTTTAGGTGAGGAATGGGAGAAAAGGGAAAGAAAAGCGAACATGGATTAAGCGGCCGGACGAAGCTGGGATCGACAAGTGGGGAGAAAGAGACACGAGGGAGCGGTGTGTCCGCAGCGGCGTGTCCGGAGGCTCTGCTTTAGAATCTGTGGTAGAGACAAAGGCTCAGTGGAGCACTTGGTCAATATATGATCCAGTTGGAATAAACCAGTATCTTACCATGCGTATATACACATAGACGCTTCCAACCAAATCACGGCCGAGTCGATGACTGATGTGTTTTTTGACAACCACTTATAGTTGCGTTATAAATTATAAATATATAAATTGCTGAAAAAAAGGACTTTTCCGCGCCACTTTCCGCCTGCCACGTACTGTGGCCTCGGACCTGTCGTAAATTGACCCTACTGGCCACTCTCCTTTCTCCTCAGAATCATTACTTGCCTTCTATGTGAACTGTTTTCAGCGCACGATCTTAATACGCCTGGAATTCACAAACTAGATGGTGCAATCCCACGTCCTCCGTCACCGTTCACATCCGTTTTCTCAACTCCGCCTACTAAGCTGCTAACGCCTGGCTGTGAGGATCCGGATTCAGTTATCCATTCATCTGGTATTGGCGATGGTATCAATATCGAACTGCTAGAAGAGGTACTTCCTGCAGCTGATGAGGGCTGCAAGCGGATGGCAAAACGACAGCAGGATCTGGGCGAACGGGGTATGGCCTTTGGACTGGTAGTGAGCTCGCCATTTCTCTTTGTTTGTGGCTGCGCTAAAACCCCTTCTGTCCTCCCAGTCCTTGACCATCTGAACCCCGTGCAAATAAACAATCTCCGAGCATGAATCACGAAGCCAAATGTGATCACATTTTAGTCCACACGCGGCATTGAGTGCATCGGGGCAATGGGCAGACAGCAAACTCGAACTCTGAACATTCACGAGTTTTCGTGGCTGGCAACCTCAAACCCAGCTCCGTCTCTTCGATCGGTGGCCGTCTTGCTCGGGCCAATTCAGGCCAGGTAGCTCCCCCGCTCTCCGCCATCAGGCCCTGCCTCTCTGTTTCACCATGGTCTGGCGTACTTGGCGAACCATCCCCAGTGCCACCTGCTGTTGCGCTGTAGCTTGTGCAGAGTGCGACAGTCACGTTCACGAGGATGCAGAGCAGTGCCACGATATACACATCAACAACAGTGAGGTGGTTCGCTTCCTGAATCCCGTGTGGATGGGTGGGTGCGATTACAACGGGAGTCAGATGTCCGAGGTTGTATCCTGACGCACTTCATAACGCAATAATGATACCTCTTTATCCAGGGAGAGCAGGCGAGGATATATACACAAGAGGTTTGGGGGAGCTCTCGACTGTCTGCCGAGGGGCAACCTTGCTGTGAATCAGGAATTGGACGTGTATAAATGGTGGCGGAACTGCAGTCCCTTCGCTGTGCCTCGGGCCGAACGTTGAACATTGAGTGTTGAATGTTGGAGTCGAACCGTGTCAGCGATCGCGAGGATATCTTGGGCCTTTGGCGTGACAAGAGGGAGTAGGCACGGGAACATTCCCGGGAGTCTGTGTGGATTACAACCCGCGAGGGAGATGGCCATCAGAAAAGCTCAAAGTCAGGGTAATCTTCAAACAGCGTAACAGTACAGTCGAATCTGTCATAAGCGATCCCCCTTTTCGATGCATCCACAAGCAGTACACGACCGACTTTTCTCATCCATCACGTGGAAGAGGCAACGCGAGAGTCAACGTCCAGCTAGCACGTGATCAAAGAGTGAGGTCCTCCGACTTTTGGGTAACGCACTGAGTAGTCAGATCTAGTCAGAGTCAGTGCCGTCTAGTCGCTAGTCGCTGAAGCGCTGAAGGGGTGGGATGGCTGGCAGTGGCGTAACACTGATGGCACCACCTCTCTCGCTTTTGTCCTCTCTCCCTCAAACTGCTCTGCCGTCGCAAGGTAGCCGCAAACAAACCCCACTGCCTCCCGCCTCAAGAGAAGCTTTTTTCCTCTTAAAGCTCTCAGCGCTTCCTTCCACCCCTCGACCCTCAACCACTAGCGCGAAGCAGCTGTGAGTCAATCGCATCATCTCCCGCCTTCATAGCCACCACCATTCCTTTTTATCTTTCCTCTTTTACCTATATTCCTTCTCAATTAAGCAACGACAGTCAACGTGGTCACAACGACACCGTGCCAGTACGCCCTCTGAACGCTATCCCTAACTCTGTCTTGACATCTTAGACTCACCTTTTCTTACACCCTTCCGCACAGCGACGAGGTGTACAATACCGCTCATCCATTATCTCCGGGATTCTATACGAACATTTGTGTTTTAGAAGCCTCCTTCCTTGAGGACGGCATAATAGTCAGTAGAGAAAATCTTAGTGTGGTTTCTCTTCCCTCCCGTGCGCTCTCGTCTCTCGTTCGTGTTGACACTGCATTTGTGGAACCGCTGTCCACAACGCGCCCCGTCTTTCACTCACTTTGTCTCTGCGCTCGCACCCTTAGAACTGCTGTCCGTGGGGTCTCTCACATTTCCCGCTCGCATTCCGTAGTGTCACCCATCACCCGTCTCCCTTGTGATCAGGACAACCATTCCATCCTCGCAGCCGCCAACCTGCACTGCACCACTAAAGGCGTCTAATTGGCGCCTAATTTTAGGTGGGATGCAACCTTTTCACAATCACTTATAAGGCCACCATAGCCCGGGTTTGCAGCACTGGGATACAGAAGATAAGCGATTCCCTTCTTGACGAATTCGGACCCATGGAACTTGAGCGATGAGGGGAGAGGGGACACTGGGCCAGTTGGGGAGATAACTATCATGGCACTGCTAAGTCACACTTTGGGTGGAGTGATTACTCGGGTGGCAGTTGGCCCGGCAAGAGGCAATGCAGGGTTGTCCGTCTGGGAAAGCAGTGCTTGCTCTGTTCGTCGCCGGTGTGGTCGCTCTGACTGCAGGTGGCACCACTGATTGGGGATGGAAACCCGTCTCGAGGACAAGGTGTGCGTCCAGGAATTCGCTGTCCGGATCACGTGTGGGAAACTGGAGCCAATCATGCCTGTGGGGCGCGGCGTCGATTACATCCATTCCTGGTCAACTGATTGCGTCTACCCTAATTAAGTATGTGCTGTACGTCCACCTGTCTATCCCCAACTACAACGTTCCCGGGTTCATTATCCCTTCTACATTACAAAGGCCTTCTCCAGATTCCATGTCCTCACTGCCAACCTCTCCAAACTTCCACTCCATTTTCGATGACGCCTTGCGTGATTATGCCAGACAGACGGGGATAGACCTCGCCACATACCCCTTCACACAATCCCTCCAGAACTGCCATGATGCATCTGCCGTCCTCGAGCTCTTTGAAGATAAAGCAACGCAGTTCCAAGCCTACCGCGACGGGAATCGCAAATTGATCAACTTCCTTAAGCCAGTGGTAAAAGTCCTTCATACGTTGTCTGGTATTCTCGCCTCGGCCTCCAACCTTGTCAGTCCCACAAATTATCTCGTCTTATTTGATCACAGTTTTATGCCGCACCTTTCAGGTGCCATTCCAACCAACGAGTGCAATCCTCGCAGGAGTTGATGTTCTCCTCACCGTAGGGATCTCTACGTCATCTATTCGATCCTACTCAGTCCTCCTATTTCAGGCTGCCATCGGGGTCAGTGCAAGTTACGACGCGTTAGTCGACCTCTTCGAATGTGTTGCAAACTTTCTCAATCGTCTACGCATCTATTCCGAGATCCCTTTCTCCCCCTCAATGTCCAATATCATTACAAAGATAATGGTTGAAGTCCTGTCGGTGCTTACCCTAGCGACGAAGCAGATCAAGCAGGGACGACTTAGTGAGACACTCGTCATTTCATGCATATCCGGTTATTGAACTTGCCTCAGAAAAGTTTGCGAAGAAATTGTTGGGAGAAAGCGAGATCAAGGACGTACTGCAGAGGCTGGACAGTCTCACGGTTGACGAAGCTCGCATGACTGGAACCGAGACCCTTCAAGTCGTTCATGGCCTTGTAACCAATATGAAACTAGTCATGAACGGTACGCAACTCTTCCTTGTCTCGCTTTCAACGACACACTGGACTGTGATTCGAATAGATGGCAGGACATCAATGGACGATATACGGCAGACTCTCAGTACGTTCAGCCTACGATAAATGAATGTTATATTGACTATAGATATTAGCAACAATGCAACAGATGACAAGTGAGATCAATAAGATCAACCGTAAGTAGTCTCCCGTATCAACGGTAGCCATCATCGAGGCTGACAGCCCGTCGCAGGCAACCAGTTACAAAAGGACATGCGAACATGGCTCTCCCCTCCAGATCCATCAAATAATCACAACACTGCTCGTGGATCTCATCAAGATGGAACCTCAGAGTGGTTCATCCATGGCAGCACCTTTGAGGAATGGATCACAAATGGATCTCTCCTGTGGATCCATGGGAAGCGTATGTCTTCTTCTCGTCTCACGTTCATTGCTGTTGCTAATAGCGGCTGGACATCTCATCTTGTAGCAGGATCCGGGAAGAGTATACTCTGGTACGTGCCCTCCCACGTCGTCGTATCAAGCGCACTCATATGAGAAATCAGCTCAACTATCATTCAAGAAGTCAAGATGAGATGTGATCGCGGACTAGCCCTGATGGGCTTTTTTTACTTTGATTTCAAAGACATCACAAAGCAAGCAGTCCGTGGTCTCCTCACTTCGCTGATTGCTCAGCTCGCCGCCAAATCCGATGCTTGTTATCAAACACTCTCCAACTTATATTCGGAGAACAACGCGGGATCGCAGCAGCCTGACAATCATGCGCTCACTGAATGCTTGAAGGAGATGTTGAAACTGCCAAGGCAGCCGATAAGGTATATAATCATAGATGCTCTTGATGAGTGTCCCAACACATCCGGATTTCCAACGCCACGGGAACAGCTCCTGGACCTGTTAGAGGATCTTACTCGTCTTAACCTTTCAAATCTACGTATTTGTGTTACGAGTCGGCCGGAAATTGACATCCGGACTGTGCTCGAGGATCTTACACCGGTTCAAGTGTCCTTGCACGACGAAATTGGACAAAAGCAGGATATCCTTGGTTACATAAGCAATGTGGTTCACACGGACCGGAAGATGCGGAGATGGAGGCCCGAGGACAAGCAATTGGTTATCGACACACTCACAGCGAAGGCAGATGGAATGTGAGTGATTGTCACTGTAGATCTCGGCACGTTCGCTTACTTAAAATGCAGGTTTCGATGGGTGTATTGTCAATTGGAAACACTTCGTCGTTGCTTCCCAACTGTGCTTCGGCGTACTTTGGATGAATTGCCAGAAACGTTGGACGATACATATGAACGGACTTTACTCGGAATTGAGAAGGAGAAACGAGAATTTGCTCATCGGTTGTTTCAATGTCTCACAGTTGCCGTTCGCCCGCTTCAACTCGATGAACTCGCGGAGGTACTTGAAATTCGCTTCGACGCCGGACAGCTCCCTCAGTATGACGTGAATTGGCGGTCAGAGGATGCGCAGGAAGCTGTGCTATCTGCGTGTTCTAGTCTGGTCGCCGTTGTCAACATCGACGGGTCACCTGTGATTCAATTCTCCCATTTCTCTGTCAAGGAATTCTTGACATCAGGTCGACTAGCCAACTCGACAGAGGCGCTTTCCCGCTACCATATTCTTCCCCGGTCCGCACATGCTACTCTTGCACAGGCTTCCCTCAGCGTTCTCCTGCATCTTAGTAATCACGTCGACAAAAACAACATCGAAAACTTTCCATTTTCACGGTACGCAGCAGAGCACTGGGTCGAGCACGGCCAATTCGAAGATGTGTCATCAAGCATCGAGGATGTAATGGAACGCCTATTTGACCTAGGAGAGCCATCGTTTGCAACATGGATCTGGATATTCGATATTGACTATCCTTTCCGGCCACACATGTTCGAGACCCGGCCAGCACAGCCGGAGGCAGTTCCTTTATATTACGCTGCGCTGTGCGGTTTCCATGACCTGGTCGAACGTCTCGTCGCTACCCATCCGGAGGATGTCAATGCCATCGGGGGCTATCACGGCGCGCCCGTGAATGCTGCGCTTGTGAAAGGATATGTGGATATTGCTCTGCTGCTCCTTGAGTATGGTGCAGACGTGAATATCATAGGCGATCGTGGGCGGACTCCGTTATTACAAGCATCAGAGGGCGGTCGTCGCGACGATGTGGAGTTATTGCTTAGACACAATGCAAATGTCAACCTGCAAGACGGGACTGGTGAAACCGCATTGATTCTAGCAGCGCAGGAAGGAGAACGGGAGATCGTGGGAATGTTACTACGCTACGGTTCAGTTGTGGACACCCCGAACAACGATGGCTGGACCCCATTGAAGACAGCATCACGATATGGACATCTTGATGTCGTGCGGCTATTGATAGAGAGCGGCGCAGCTGTGGACACCCCGGACGACGATGGCTGGACTCCATTGAAGGCAGCATCACGATATGGACACCAAGATGTCGTGCGGCGATTGATCGAGAGCGGCGCAGCTGTGGACACCCCGAACAACGGTGGCTGG
>QLOT01003100.1:0-12602 GCA_003313875.1 Russula aff. compacta | reverse complement strand
GTGATGAGGCACAATATCGAGTTTTCAAACACTTACCCATTTTCAAACCCAGCGCCAGGAATAGTAGAGTGGATGATGATGCATGATACAAAACACGCCAACGAAATAGCTAGTTTTTAACAAAATTTGTCTTGGCCGACGATCTGAGCCTATGTCGCAGCACCAATGAGTTTCGCGTCGCGATGATGTAGACACACGGTCTTGGCAAGCCACTGTGCCTAGGTCTCCCTAACAAGCGTACAGATATCCATCTCGTAGGTTCAATCACTGTTACCATCTTGGTGCCTTCCTCCTTCACACAGCAACAGACTGCCAACAGTAAACGACAACAGTGGTGGCGACGGCGAGAAAAAAAAACTTTTAAACTGAGACAGTGCCAGTGGTGGCAGGTGAGGCAGGAGGTGGCAGATGGCTGCTGCGGATGCCTGATGCCTGAGGCAGCTGGCTGAGTTTGACACACGCATCAAAGCCAAAGAGGCATGTACGGACGGATCTCGATAACAACCAAGCTAAAGCTAAGCTAACTACCAGCCCAAGTTAGACCTGTTTCGATATAAAACAAGCTGTAAGTTTCTCTCTCTCCCCGCTCAAGCGGGATAGCTAAGCTACGAGCACTTACCCGGTCAGCTCAGCTCGGGAAAAATAGTGGGGAGAAGAGAGATGATGATGATCTCGGATGAATCGGTCTAGCAGGCAGTAGCGACACACATCTCGGCAAGGGTATGGAGACAAGTGAATTGGAGAGCAGATGATATGACGTGACATGATGTGTCGATCCGATCGCGTTTGTTGGGTGGGTGGTTCAGTTTTTTCGGTCAGGTCAGGAGGTCAGGGGAGTGAGTCAGGTCAGGTCCCGTGCGGGCCGGGAGAAGCCTTCAATCAATAGCTTTAATAGCATTAATGCTTGTGGCGTTCTGTGGCGTCACCCCAAGAGACGTCTCTTGACCTATCTATCAACAGGACCTATCACTCTTTCTCTATCTTTATTCTTCTCAGGCTCGCCTTTACGCCTCCAGAGCTAATTTTTAATCACACACCGCCCGAAGAGGAGAAAATTTTCTAAAAAAGAGTTTCTAAACAGAAATATGAACAATTTTCCTGCGTCGTGCGTGGGGGAGAGCAAGTGGAGAGCATGGCATGGCATGGTGGGACATGGTGTACAGTACACAGCCTATGCAAGTCCACCTGACCATGACATGACATGACGTGCATGACATAAACGTTTGAGTTTGGTGTTTGGTGTTGTCAAAATACGAATGGAAGTGTTGACTTACAGTATGGCAAACGCCGATTGCAAAAGAAGGAAAAAAAAAGTATTTTCAATTTCGAGGGGAAGGAGGGTTATCAAGAATATTATCGTGTAATTTATTGCTTGTAGCCCTCCCAGCGCTGAATTTTTTTCGCTTTTTTTTTTTGGATTCCTACTGCTATGCATGGAGCCTGAAAAAGGAGAGATTCTACTATACTGGTACTAGGCACTATTTACCAAGTGGTTGGAGTGTCCGAGAGAGGTGTGCGTATGTGCGTGTGTGTGTGGTAATCGCTACGGAGGAAAGAAAAGGAAAAAAGGTAGGTGTGCGACCCCAAAGAACAAAAAGGTACAAATCCAAAAAAACATTGCTAACCTTTGCATTCTGAACGTACAAAACCCCCCCTCCCTCCCCCCAACCTCCCTTTTAGCAATCCTCGGTCCCCTCCCCTACCGCGGCTCCCCGAGGAGAAACAAAGACAAAGGACAAAAGCCCAATGTGAGGGAGGGAGGAAAAGCGGACGAGAATATAAAAAATAAAAAAAGGACGTTCCCGATCAAACGCTGACGGAGCTATCGGCGTCGTTTCTTAGCTCCTCCATCTTGTACGCCCCTTGCGAGTCGCTCGCTTTGAACGTCGTATCAGATTCGTTCGCGTCCGTGAACTGCGACGTCGTCGTCGTTCGGAAGACGATCGGTCCTTTGGGCCGTGACGAGTTGCCGGTGTACGTCTTTGACGGCACGGTCGAGAACGATACGGACTGCGACCTGTTGTGCCGTGTTTCTTCCGAGCTCACGCCAAGGCCAATCCGTACAATGATAAGCGAGAACTGTGCGCCCCGAGGACGAAGAGTGAAGCAAAGAGGTGATTAGCGAGGATAGTGTTTCGAAGGGGTTTTTTTTACGTACGACTATGCCCTGATGATGGTTGTCAATGGAAGAAATGTGTGCGAGCCACGCGGATGTAAGAAAAAAATGAAATGTAAGAGACCCCCCCAGGTATGAATGGATTTTTTGGCAGGTTCGCGACTTACGATTACAGGCGAGGTCTGTACACGTGGCCATTGGGGTTAGCGGAGATTAAAGGAAATCGAAGCCGGCAGGGTAGTAGGACTTACGATATCCAAAAAGATGTTGAAGAGAAAAGACTTTGTGGTATAACTTGCCACGACACACGCTAATACGGTTACATAAATCGCACCTGGTGCGATCAAGCGGGGGTGTGTGAGGGATTATGGTGGTGAAAAAGGACTAAGAAACAAACCGCACCAGATTCTATGACAATGATAGAGATGTGCGAAAGGCTGGAGCCCAACTTGGCATCGCGCGTTTGCTTCTGGGTCTGCCAGATGCGGAATGCGATGAGTCCTGACGAGGGCCGAGGCGATTGTCAAAACTATGTTCAGTTCGGAAAACGTTCGAGGACGACGAACCTGTGCAGACGGCGTTCACTGAGAGTGTGCAGGCGAAGAAGGCGTTTGTGATCCTCTCCTGCTCTTCATTGAAGACAACGTTCTGCCCGATGAGCGTGAGGGTATAGAGTGCCAGAATCCCGGTTACTTTGGGGCAGTGTTGAGTGGGACTAGTTGCGTCGAGGATGGTGAGACATACCTATGTCGGCAATATATAGAAGGGCCGGGAGAATGATAAGCAGATTACTCGCATTCCAGACGATATAGCACCGATATAGCTAACGGGGAAGATCTGGTTCAACACACAACGCACGTTGAGGAGAGAAAAGGGATTGGATGGAGACGTACGATAAATAGATCGGAGACGACCGTTAGCACTAGATAGACGGCAGTTTTCATGACACTCGTCATCCCCTTGACGTTAACATAATAAAGATCGGCGCCACTGTTTGTCTCGCTCCCTTGGTAGGCAAAGTAAAGACGAATGATGTCGAGGACTTCATGCTGTGGTGGGTGGGAGATGAATGAATGGAAATGCCAAGGTGCAAACAGAACGCACCCAAGTTATGAGGATGAAGAGAACGGACGAGACGAGGATCAGGCGATGATTCCCGCCGCCCCTCCGCTGTCGCTTGTTGTAGAGGACCTTTATGCATCCGGTGAATAGGACAAAGTAGATCCCTGATAAGTGAAACGACCGAGTGAGATCGGGGGAGAGCAAAATGAGCATTTGGAACGGAAAGAGCAAAAGAAAGAGGTTTGGTTGTACCGTAGAGGACCGACTCGACAGCGAGAGCGACGAGTTCCGAACTAGCGAAAGAGAGGGGCATATGGAGGGGCAAGGGGAGGGAGACTGGGACGGGCGGTAAGTACCAAGGCTCAAGGAAGGGCTTGATGCTGCCTCATATGTACCCCCGCAAGCGTTCCGTTCAATTTGGCCCTTCTTCTTCCCGTTTTTTCCGTAAGCGCTCTGACAGAGCAAAAAAACGAAACAGAACGAACAGCGAGACGTCTGCCCCCCACCACCACCTACCCGATCGGTCCGCCTCACCTCGTACCCGAATCTGGTGATGGCCTAATCTAGACCACCGCTTACGACCTCTTTTTCTTCTGTCCTCGGGCAAGTTGCGTTGCCTCACTTTACAGTTCACTCCCGCGCGACGGACGTCCCCCCTCCCCACGTAGCACCACCACCCCGGGGCTTCTTCTTCCAGCGCCTTTTTCCCATTTGACCTTGTCGTCACCCACTGCCACTCCCTCCCAGCCCATTCCCTCTACCGTACCTCCTCCCCCGCGGTCCCTGTCACCTGAAACTTTTGGGAAAAGCTCAGAGTTTTACGCAATATGGAAATTCAATCATTAAATTAATTTTTTTCCCACCTACCACCCAAGCCTCTCCGCGTCAAAGCGGTGATCTCACGCAATCTCGAGTGCTCAGCTGCTCCATGGCCTCAGCTGAAAATTCCCCCACATCATCATCGTCGCTTCGCGAATCCCGCTTGTAAAAAAGAGCTCTCCACGAATTGCGCGATAGAGAGATCTCCAGTGATGTCCCTCCATACACACACATACACACACGCAACTAGTGGCGCTCATGCCACACCCACAAAACCATACACTGTAACAGACGATCGCATGTTCCCGCTCTCCACTCTCCACCCGGGGGGTTTAATTCATTTTGGTTCACTCCCCCACGTACGTCCTCCTACTGTACCACTCCCCCCAAGTCGGTTAGCCAGTTTATACATCCGTGTTGGCCAAAATCAAAGTTCCAACCCCGAGTCGAAAGAGTTCCCCGCCTTGCGCCCGCCCCAACTCCTCCGACCGACGCCACCTGGCATCCGCCAAAAACGTTGGCCAATTCCGGGAAAATGACGCTTCCTCAATTTCCGTGTATGGATGCGGCGAACCTTGACCGAGTTCACCGTCTTAAACTTTTTTTTTTTTTTGGTTCACCGTTCATCACTTTCATCTCTCTCTCTCACGCACCCACCAACTAGAACTTCATCTCTCCCATTTCATCAACCGACATTTCTTACGACCTCACTCGATGACTTGTGCCTAAGAGTGTGCGTGTGTGCGTGTGTGTGTATGCGACGTCGGTTCCTGTCGATCGATAAAGCTAATAAAGACCTGAATTTACTTAATCTTCTGTCCATCTACACACGGTCTATCTACGAAGTCTTGGGAGCTTTTGAGACTTTTTTGTGGAGCCGTTGGGGCGGGGAGAGGGGGCGTCTTCTAGGCGGGTTGTCGTGTCTCGAGATTAGATGAACGCAAGTCACGCTATCCAAAAACCTTCTACTTGGAAGAAAACCGTGCTCTGCATGTCATCCGCATTTTGACATGACAGGACATATGGCATGCACGATAACGTGCGCGCCAAGAAAAAAAAAATTTGTTTACAGAGACAGAGCGAGACCAAAACGAGGCGAGGAAAGCGCCCAAAGACAACTCAGGCCCCCGTCTTCTCTTCTCAGGCTCAAGCAAACCTGCATCCATACATCCATGCATGGCAGGGATGACCTTCGTTTTCTTGTATTTTTTTTTCGTGGATCGTTCTCTACCCCATGTGTCCCCAACACGTGTCCGGTGCGCCGCGTTCCCAAACCAAACCCAAACCCCTTCGGCCTCCTCCCTTCGATGGGCTCGCCGCGTCCGCGGCCCTCTGCATGCTGCATGCACTGCCTCCTTCACACACAGACGTATATGCGTTGGCATACAACATGTGCGTGGCTACATCATTATGATCTTGCAATTTTGGCCTCTCCGTATACGGTCAAACTACTGCATCGCTCTGTTCCGTTTCATCCATCCCTCGCAAATCAAAAAAATCAATCTTGTTATCCGGATCGATTGTCGAAAGTCCCCCCTTCCTCTCCTCTCGGTCTTTCTAGTATGATCATTTTTTGATAATATACGCGGCGTGCAGGGCCCCCCGGCCCTTTGCTGTTGCGTGTTGGCTTAACGTCATGTTCTCGTGTTATCGTTATCCAGCCCCCTTTTGGTCTTTATCGATCTTTATCTTTAGAGGATAAGCATTTCACCAGATACACGGAAGCAATTTACAACCCTCCTCTCGACCCTCTCAACCGATCAAAATCGATCAAACTCTGTTGCTGCGGGTCTCCATGCATGACATGCGCATGTTTTCTTCTTCCGATATTCCAACTTTTTTTCTTTTAAAAAAAATCAGTTTTCCTTTTTTGGCTTTAGCATCTCACAGGCACGTGATCATGATAAGAAAAAATCGATCCCGAGCTGTACGAGCGCGGAGATCAAGCTACTAAACAAAAGTATCATCCCTGCAAGGCGTGCATTATTGTTCGCAAAGGAAATATCCTTGCCCCACAATGCATCTTTACCCGCAGAACGGTTTTGGTTGTTTGTTTGTTTTTTCGCACAAATGTCTGCTCTAATACTAAATGCACTGATATATATTGTTCCCGAGGCCATGAGGACTAGTTACAACGATGTAGAGATCTCTCTGTAACACGTCATTCACAAATGTGCATTTGTGCATTTCAGTCGATTCAACTCCCCTCACAACTCATGGCCATATGTACACGTATCGTGCCTTTCCTTTCCTTTCCTTCTTTTCACCTTTACCCCTTTCGATTTATTTCAACCCTTGCGCCAAGCCGTCACTATCCAACCCTTCGGCCCTTTTTTGATTTTTATTTTCTTCTTCGAGTCTAGACTACAGGTTTTGAGAAAAAAAAAAAGGGGAGCTGAAAGTCATTTCTTTCCTTGACCACCAACTCGACTCTCTGCCTGTCAAATGTCAGGGAAAATATATTCCTCCACTCTAGATCTGTTTCTCCGTGGTATCATCCGCCCTCTTTTCTTTCTTTCTTTCTTTCTTTCCCCCTTAATTCTCCTTTCTTTTCTTTCTTTCACTCTTTTTCACTTTCAAAAAGTTATTTTATATCCATAGAGCGCTCACGTGCCTGGTGTCGAATTTATGTACGATGGTGGACGTGTTTATCAGTGGTGTGAGTGTATATATATAAATGCGTGTGAGTGTGAGTGTGAGTCCTCCCAAAATGGGTTTAAGGATGTCCTCCGCGTTAGTATGTGCCTTTAATTTTGGGCAATAGGGACCCTTAAACCCTAGCTAGTCTTTGGTTCTGGGTTCTGGAGATCCTCGGGCGAGGCGCGGCGGGGGTAGGGGGCGCAAGAGCGGAGGAAAAAAGTATAATAGTTGTTAAACTGTATACACACCCGGATTGTCGCGCAAACCGGGTGAGCGGACTGACCGGATCAGTTATCGTCATCATTGCATGCATTGCATTATCCCATTTTTATCATCGTTGCCCTTTATACACGATCTCTCTCCCTCCCCTCTTCCTCCACCCAGTCTAACATTACCTTCACATACTGTCGATCCCTCTCTCCCTCCCTCTCCCCTGGCACAGGAAACAACCGAGTAAATTATCAAAAGCCACCAATGATTACAGCGAATATATATACATGATATATGACGCAGATGAGCTACATTATCGAATAAATCCATATACGTCCCGAAAAAAAGACGCCGACGACAACGACAACGACAACGAGAATAAATAATTAAACCGGACAATACAAACAAACGACGAAAAGGACAAAGTCAAAGAAGCCCCTTACAGCGCGGAGGTCCCGGCTCTGATAAGCTCGGCGGACTCTTGAGAACGCAGGGCGAGACGGCAGGGGAAAGGCTTTGGGTGGCTGCGCAAAGAAAAAAAAAAGGCACAAAGAAGTCAATCATCACCAAAAACCGGGATTATACGACACAATAACGTACCTCACGAATCCTGTCAAAACAGCACAACCGGTAAACGGGGAAACAAAGAGGAAAAAAAAAGAAGTTTTTGAAAACTCTTGAAAGGGGGGGTAAGTTGGCAGGTGTGTGCGTACCTCCGGTAAAGGCGGGCTCGATCTGTACGTCCTTCCCATCTTTGTCCTGCGCGTGGAGGTCAAACACGGACAGGATGGACGCGACCGTGATGAAGATCGCCGCGGTGGAATAGTGCACGCCGAGACAGGCGCGTCGGCCAAATCCGAACACGGGCGATTCGAGCGCCGGCCGGGGGCCCAAATACCGCTCTGGCTCGAACCGCTCTGGATGCTCGTATTGCTTCTCGTTCATGTTCATCGCCCAGATGTTCGGGAGGACGATGGAACCCTTTGGGATGTGGTAGCCTTGTAAGAAAAAAACCCCCAAGTCAGTTATACATTTCGAGAGAAGGGGCTCTTCATTCATAACTTGAACCCACCTTGGACTACGTCATCTTCGACGAGGCGATGCGCGATTCCGAGTGGCGTGGGCGGATGGAAGCGCAGCGATTCTTTGATGGTCGCCTCGAGGTATGGCAACGACGCTCGATCCTCGAAACTCGGCAGTCGCTTGCGACCCACGACGGCGTCCAGCTCCGCCTGAACGCGCTTTTGCACGCCGGGGAAGAGAACCATGGTCAACAAGAACGTGGCGATGCTAGACGTCGTCTGGTGCGTGCCACAAAACCTTGAGCTTTTTTTCCGTTCCGGGCCCTCCGCGATGGCGCGTCTACTCACCGATTCGGTTCCCGCTGATTGTTGACGGGCCCAGCACAACCAGCCCAAGTCGTGAGCCGAGAATAATAATAATAATAATATGGTAAGACGCACCGCCATAGAGCGATCCAGCGGCCCACTTGATCGTGTATTCGTATTCCTCGCGTGTCATCTCCTTGGGACCCTCGCGCGAGAGAAGCGACCCGACAAGCGAGGAGATGGAATCTTCGCCATTCATCGCTTTCTTCGCAGCGTCGAACGCGCCGTCTACCATGTGTTCTCCGCGGGCCTTTGCGACGCGCGCAAGGCGCTTGAAGCCCGCGCCAGGGAACCAGTCCGGGATGAAACGTACTGCAAAATGCATAGAGAATCACGTGAGCACAACCTTTTTGGCTGGCACGTAGTGGGTTGGAAAAAAATCGAGCGTGCCGTTGCTCGGGCCGTCGTTTACTACCTACACGCTGGGAAAATGTCGACGAAGAAACTGCCGGGGACGACGGCATTTTGGATAACCTCGTGAGTCTCGCGGGAGAGCTTTACATACTTTTCGATGCGTTATTATTATGAGATCAACGGCGAATCAGAAGCAGAGGAGAAGAGACGACGACTTGCTTCGGAATCAGGTGAGGTGATCCTAATGCCGTACGTGTTCTCGATGATGTTCTTGCCAAGCGCACTGTAAAGCACGTGGTCAGAACGCGTCCCCTCGAGCGTTTTTTTTGGGGGGCGTACTAGCGAATTGCACCGATGTAATTGTCCGGATGCACGAGGAGCTCCTGAAGAAGCAGGCGTGCGTCCATAAGCTGAGTGGGGAGGAAGGCGAGCGAGGATGAGCGGTTTAGGCTTTGTTGCGTGATGCGGCGCATCGCCTTCCAGTGTTCTCCGTACGGCGCGAGGACGATGCTCGGCGTAAAGTTCATCCTACCGAGAAAGAAGAAGAAGAAACAGAAGAAACAGAAGATCGTCAAAACCAGGCGCCAAACGCACGAGAGGAGGGAAAAAAGGACAGGAACACGGACAGTTTTCCGACCATGGTGAGAATGGGGCGATCCGAATAAGACGCCTGGCTCATGAGACCGGAAGCAACGTCCGAGTTGCAGATGATGACGATGTGCAGACCGAAGATCTTGATGTGCATGATGTCGCCTGCAACGTGTAAATCGTGGGAAGAGAGAGATGTCAGTCGAGCGATCGCGATGATATGATCCTCGGCGATATGATGCGCGGCACGCGGCGGTGGAAGCTCAACACCACTAATTACGGGCATGCCCCGCCGTGCACCACACGCACACGCACACGCATGCACAACGCCTTAGGTTGGTGCGTCGAATCACGTACCAAACACTTTGCTCCACTCTGCAAATGGGATCCAGGCCGATTCAAAAGGCCAATCGAAGAGATTGTCGATGAGCGGCCAACCCCGTGGGCCGGGTGGGAGCGGCAACGCAGATGCTCTGCGACGGCGGCGGATCAGCAATGCTATGGAGAGGATTGCGACGAGGACGTAAAGGGCCTCTGGAGCAAACATGCTGGTCGATGAAGGAGGGCTTGCAAAGGGAGGGGGGAGGGGAAGGATTTGGGGGGTGGGAAGGGGGGGAAAGGGAACGCAAACGCGGCCTTTGATTGAAGTAGACGAAGGCGTCGGATTGGATCAGGTGGGCATAACAATTAAATTAAGCGTGGAGGGATTGGGATGGGCCCGTCGTATCGTATGGTTTGCCCAAATGCGGATTTTTTGATACGGAGGATGTCAGTGGGTGGTAAAAGGAATGGTTTCACTGAGAAAAATTGGGAAATGGGCTGGCAGTGGGCTTGGCTAGAACGGCGTGTAAAAAAAACAGATGAAGCAGTGTGGTAAGGGTGCCGCCTGGGTGTTGCTGTTTGCACGCCCTGGCTTTTCGCCTGCTGGCGATACATTTTCGTGTGGCTTGATTGCTTAATTGCTGCTTAATTAAGCCCGTGGACCGGAGGACCGGACCTGGTTAGAAATGTTCCCACGGTGGTCATCAATCATCGAGCACACCAACTGCCTACACGTGTCGAGCTCGTCATAGACATGGATTACAAGAGTCAAGAACGAGAGAGATGTCCCGCATAGCTGAATACGGAGGCGAAGCAGCATATTGACCTGTCAATCAAATACCCATTGGGGATCAGCCGGTCTAAGCAACGAGTTGGTTCGTCATCGTCGTTGGGCCGATGAGCGGGAAGAGCATAGCCATTGCTCGTTTCATGTTGTCCCAGCTACTGTATACGCGATGACACGGGCTGTTACAAGCAAGAGTCAGAGATATACTGTATTACCTTTGAAGGTGGACCTGGACCAAGTGGCGTCAGCACAGCGCTCGCTCCCAAGGATGGATCATTGCGTGACCATAGCGAAATTTCAGGGTCAGGGCGCCACACCGGCCTGCCCGGCTCTGTCCACCTGTGTCCTCGTACCGTTACTCATCCCCAAACAACAATTTAGATAGCACCACAGCATACAAGTGGTCGCTGAACGTTTCTATGGTTCAAATGACCGACATCAGATCAGAAGTCGTGGGTGACTCGTGCGCGGCCCATCATTGCACTCTGTCTTCCCTCGTCCTCGAGGCAAGGATCCCTAAACTTGGTTCAAGACCCACCGCAAGCCAGCATCCTCAAGCCGAGAGGTCTCCTCCTCCTCTTCCTCCCGCAATGTCCCTCCCACCGCTCTTCTCACTCTCCAACGAACTCCTCATCGAAATCATCTCCAATCTCTGCCCCAACGACATCTACGCATGTCGGCGGACCTGCCACAAGCTAAACGACCTCATCGTCAACTCGCAGCTGATCCAATACATCATTCGCACCGCCCTCTCCGGCGTATTTGATCCACTCGATCCAGGCCTTTCCCTCCCCGAGCGTCTGGACGCTCTACACCGGTGGGAATCCGCCTGGGCAGAGCTGGACCTCCGTGAGCCGAACACCTCCATCGCTGCGCCCGTCCCCGCCAAGAGTGGTCCTCCCGCCGAATTCTCCTTTGGGCGGTATTTCGTCGTCATCCGTGAGGGATATGGCAGGTCGGCCGGCTACTCATTTCTCGACATGCATGCCAGGTTCTCCCCGCACGCCGACGCCACGCGCTGGACAACCATCGAAGTGGATACCCCGAACGTCCTCGTGTTCGCCTTTGCCTCGGAGCTCGATCTCGCCGTCGCCATCTCGTGCGTGAGCTAATCCTTCCTTCCCTCCCTCTCTCCCTTCTCATCCGGGCGGGGACTTGCTCAAAAAATCTCATGTGTTGTTTAGGGCACCGGCCACTCCGGATCCCCGAAAAACGACCTTGAAGATCAGCCCGATGTGGTTTAGCACAGGAAAGCCACATCCGTTAGCATCCCGACCAACGCTAGAGATGACCGTCGCAAGTGCATCTGCTTACAACTTGTCCGATACGGAAGTCATCGGCGACTACATCTTGTATTGGGTCGGAGGGCCGATATTCTTACACGCGCACGAGGGCACGCTGTGCAACATCTACCTAATCGCTTGGAAAGAGGGATGGGTGACCGAGGTGCGTCTCTGCTCCACATCTGCGACCTGCCTCGACATCAGTCAGCATCATCTTATCCCCCCACCCTCAGCTTCGCTCCGCACGCCCGGGCGTGTACGGCTCCGTCTTATCCGTGCTATCGAAAGACATCATCCTGCTGATCCGACTGGCCGAACCGGCGCTCGAGCTGTGTCGCCTGACCAACATCGGCTCGCGCAACGCGTCGCTCGAAACGATCTGCATCCTCTCCCTGCCCGAGCTCACGACGAGCGCGTCCCTGCGCTGGGCGACCTGCTTTGGCGAGCACCCCGGCCACGCGCTCTTCTCGAGAAACCGCAACAGCCATCACCATCCGCCGCACCCCGATTGCGTGCCGTCGTCGCTGCCCTCCTCCTCCGGGTCTTCGAGTCGGCAGATGGAAGGGAGGGGTGCGCGCCGGCACTTGCGCTGCGTGCCCGCGGACGGCATCATCAGCGTGGTGATGCACGTGCACGCGATGTCGGGCTACTTTCGCACGATTGATCTCTCCGTGCGGTGTCGCACGCTGCTCGCGTTTGCAGATACGGCATGTACGCAAGTTTCCACTGACCATACGGGAATCATCATGGGTGATGGAGGGTATGTCGTTGCGGTTTTCACCGTGCCGTGGGAGGAATGGGGCCCGGAGAACACGCGCGTGTTGGAGCACGACTCGCTCACGTGGGGATCGCTCGTGGGCGAGCGGCGCGCGACGGTGGGGCAGGTGCGGCCGACGTGCGTCACGCTGCGGGATTATAATCCGTTCCGGGTGCGGCTGGCGCTCGCGCGTACGGGCGGCGTCGCGGGGCGGGAGGTCAAGCTCGCGTGCGGGAGCGTGATCAAGGTGGTGACGGAGACGTCGGTGTATCGCGGC
>QLOT01003089.1:0-10697 GCA_003313875.1 Russula aff. compacta | reverse complement strand
ATTGGGCCTTGGGCGTTCTGTCAGTGAATGGGTCTGCCTTTGGGGTGGTGAGGTCTATAGAGTTGTTGGCAGTGGCGTGGTTATGGGGTTGTTCTTGTTGAGGTACTGCTGTGCAGAGGGGGGTGTGTTTTGTCAACTGGCTTCTGGTGTGGGGTTGCAGGGTAGGTGCTTGACCTCAGGTGGGTCGGCGGTGTCGGTTTCCTCGTAGCTCTTGGGATGGTTGTCTGCTTGTCTTTTGCCTGTGTGCATGTGGTGGCTCCATGAGGTGTAGCTGTCTTACTGTGGAGGGCTGGGGACGAGGTCATCCTGCCATTTAGCCAGTGCTGGTTTTCTCGTTGGGTTAGGTGGTGGAGAGGTGAGGTCGTGCTAGGCCGGCGATGGGGGTGCACTGGGTGGGGTGGTCAGATTCCTGTGGTTGACTTAGTTCTCGAGGTTCAGTCTCGGTCGCATTGCTGTTGTCAGTTCATTTTCAGGAGGGGGTCTCAAGTCCCTCAGTTTCATGCAAAGGTTATAAGTGGGTAGCTCAGGTTTGCATTGTGCTTTGCCTAGCAGGGGCCACGGTAATTCAGGTTCGGTTGAACCAGCCTTGGCCCACGACAGATCGTGGGAAACCAGCACCTGGTGGTGGTAGTGGTCCAAGGTTGCCCCTCGACATTTGGAGCTTTGGAGTTTATAATGCATAGCGGTCACATGACCAGAATCCCAGTCCAGATCTAGATTGTACGTGTTGCGTTTGCAATTGACTGAGTGAAGTATGGAAGTACACATAGTGCTAGTGAACTACTGCGAGATGTGTGGTGTGGATATGAACAGTGGATGTGGGTGAAAGCCCATTGTGAGTTGCTTACTTTTAGCATGCGCTACGATCACGTGAGAGCCCCACAGCTTGGCTGAGAAGCACGGCACTTTCCACACATTTCAAATGATAAGTGTTATACCTCGAGATAAAACATATAGTAAACTTAATTTAATAAGTTGTTTACAACAAACAATGAATTTATTTTTAACTCTGTCACTTTGTTTGGTTCCAAGTCATTTTCCCTCTAAGTCATTTTCTCTAAGTTGTTTGTTTAATGTAAAATAAAGTGAAGTACAGTACAAGCAAATTTTAAGGTTGAGACAGGGGCTTTAACCAGCTTGGGGTAAGCATTCAACTGCTTGCGCTCCTGTCACAATTCTATAATAGGACTGTTTCCTTTTGTTCCCTTCTCTTGTACGATATATGATGTCACTCTCCTATTGTCCCCTATAACTGGCTCTCTCTCTATTGTTCTCTCTCATATCACAAAAACCCATTGTTACACCAATTTGGACACTTTCTCATTGTTCTCTACTTTTGTACGACAATAGCATCTCTGTCTATAAAAACCCCTAGTAGCTAAAGAGCAAGCCTTAAGCTTGTTCTCCTGTGCAATATCAGGTGTTACAAGGACTTCAGGAAGGCTCTCTAGTGCCTGTAAACTAGCCTTGTGTCTATAAGTCTTCTAGCCACTTGTGAAGTGCTAGCTTGCTATCCTCAGTCCAAGGCGACTCTATACTCTATCCCAAACTCTTGTCAGTGTACATGCATCGTGTCATGTGACTTTCAACTTAGCAGAATCGACATGTTGGCCTGAATGTGACATTAGAACAAGCTTCAGGAAGACATTTGCAACAAAGACTAGTACATCATGTCTAGTTCTAAAGGAAAACTATCAGACAGTGCCGTAGCATGAGTGATGCTTCAATGCCCTTTTCAGATCACCCTGCGGACCTCCAACAATCTATCTTTAGCACAGACAGTAAATGTCAGGCATTGTGCAGCTGGTGAAGGCAATGCCCCATGGGCAGGATACTACACCTATCTCAAAGGAGCCAAGTTGGCCATTGAGAACTTCAAAGGTGTATGGTTCGAAATCAAGCTGGATGGCCCCAGCTTCTGAGCTGTCCATGTAGCTCACAATGGTCTCAGAGTAGTACACACTCCCAGCTGAGGAATTGATATGGATGCCCTTCACACATCTGGAGAACCAGTACCACGGTCGCACGCTCCATCTTGAGCCCTGTCCCATGCCTCCAGTGTGGCATTCACACCAGAACAGGATCAACCCATGGCACTGCAACCCGTAACTTTTGCGGCACTAAGATCCTCCAATACCAAACGTGGTTGCAAGCCACCATGTCATCCTAGAGGCACCAGGGATGATCCCGTTACCCTCACAGATCTTGACACACTTGAACAGTGAACTGATAAAGATGAAAGAATGATGGGAGCACCGCCCTTGAAGTTTGATGGGGATCATGCTAAAACAAGGCTCTTCCTCAGCAACTTCACACAATACATGATGATGAATAGGAGAACTTACATCACCAAAGATCCCTTCTCCAAGTGTGCCTATTCCCTTGGGCTCCTCAAAGGCCCAAAGATTGACGCGTGGGTCATCCGAAAGAACGAGTGGCTCGCTGAAGTCGAAGACAATCCCAGCGAGCTCCCCTTTGGCATGACCCCCTGGCAAGTTCTAGAACAAGAATTTAAAAGATCTTTCACCAATTATGCTGAGCAAGAAAAAGCTGGTGATGAGCTCCAGAAACTCAAGATGACTGGTGGCATGATTGACGAATATATTGCTGCCTTTGAGAACCTAGGAGGCCTCACAAATATGGACTTGAATGACCCTGCCGCCCTCCGAATCTTCACATGGGGCCTCCCATGCACCCTCACCAAAGAGTGCATTCGCCACGATCATCCCTCGAACTTTGAACAATGGGTCCATTCTGCCCAGGAAGGTCATAGGGTGTGGCTACAGACACAAGCCCTATTCAGAGATTATTCCAGCCCCCAGCAACCCAGAAATCAAAGCCAAAACCAGAATTCTGGTAGAGGAAAATGGTCCTGGGGTTGCAGGGGAGGACAAGGATGGGGGGGAGGAAGCAACAATAACAACATGCAGGCCACACATCCTTGCCTCCCACCATGTGACCCAAATGCCATGGACACTTTGGCTGGCACCATAAGGAAGGCCATGACTGAAGCTGACAAAGAAAAATGCTGGAAGGAAGGCCAGTGCTTCCAATGTAACAAGCAGGGTCACGTGGCCCAGAATTGTCCAGACCAAAAGCCTGCTGCATGTTCTGCTCAGACAACGAGCAATGCTGACTCAGCTGCAACTTCAGAAACTGGCCTGGAAGCACCCAGAAATACACGCTCTAAAATAGCTGGAATCAAGAGTGTTATTATGGGCTTCTCTGAAGAGGAAAGGGATGCCTTCATCAAGGCAATGAATGAAGGTGAAGATGGACTGGATTTTCAAAGTGCCTGAGTGCATCGGCTCTCACCCAGGCAGTAGCACAAGACTCTGTATATAGGTGCAAGCATCGATCAATAAAGACTATTACTCTTATGTGCACCAAAAAGAGATGAGCCGATAGAGTTGCCCTCTTGGACACAGGAGCAACTGAATGTTTTATTCATCCATGGACAGTTCAAGAACTAACCCTCAAAAGTAAACCACTCAACAAACCTCAGAAGGTTAAAAATGTTGACAGAACACTTACAGTAACAGAATGGGAGACATTACCCAAGAAGTAACAATGAAAGTGAAGTGCACAGGAATTGAAGTATCCCATCAATTCTTGGTAGCCAACATCGGAAAAGACAACCTTATCTTGGGATACCCCTTCTTCGAAGCCACAAAACCAGATATCGACTGGCACAATGGATGGCTATTGAATACAGTCACTATCTCTACTGGCGACGCTAGCAGATGGAAAATACAAAGGAAAGGGCATCACAACAAAACTACAGACTGGGTACAATCCATACCAGGGTGGGAAGAAGGGGACAAAGTCTGGATAAGGACTAATATTAGGAAAATGACAGTGGCCCAACAACTAGCGATTGATGCCACTGACAAAACCAAACGAACTTGGCAAGAACTAGTCCCCCCACAGTATCACTCTTTTGGCAAAGTATTCTCTAAGACAGCCTCTGAGCAATTTCCAGAAAGACGGAAATGGGACCATGCGATTGACCTAAAAACAGATGCACCAGCATATATCAATTGCAAAGTCTATCCCCTGTTGCCCAAGGAAAAAAAAGAACAAAGAGAATTCCTTGCCACTAATCTATGGCTCCAGAGGATATGATGATCCAAATTGCCCTATGCCAGTGGTTTCTTCCTCATTTGAAAAAAGGATGGCAAGTTCAGGCCAGTACAAGACTATAGAAACCTGAATAAATGGACGATCCCTAACAAATACCCCCTCCCACTCATTACCGACCTCATTCATGATCTTTCCAGCAAGAAGCTATTTTCCAAGTTTAATATCCATTGGGGCTACAACAATATTAGAGTCAAGGAAGGCGACAAATGGAAAGCTGCCTTCAAAACCAGCGAAGGGCTCTTTGAACCTACAGTAATGTTCTTTGGGTTAACAAATTTGCCAGCAATGTTCCAGACAATGATGGACGACATATTCAGAGAGGAGATTGCCCAAGGATGGCTCAGAGTTTATATGGATGACATCATTATTGCCATGGAAGATGATGACAAAGTCCACAAAGAAAAAGTTGACCAATTCTTAATAAAACTAGCCGCTCATGACCTCTATCTTAAACCTGAGAAATGTTGCTTCCATCAAAAGGAAGTTGAATACCTAGACGTAATCATTGGCAATGGCAAAGTATGGATGGACCCAATTAATGTCCAAGGAATTGCAGACTGGCCTACCCCTACAACTGTCAAAGAAACCTGCAGTTTCTTAGGCTTCTGCAACTTCTATCAAGACTTTATCTCACACTTCTCTGACAAGGCCAGACCACTGAATGATTTAACAAAAAAAAACTATCAGTGGCGATGGACAGACAAGGAAAATTCAGCTTTCCTCACTCTGAAAGATGACTGTACCTCCTTCCCCATCTTGTGTACCCCTGATTGGTCCAAACGCTTTATCATGGAAACTGATGCCTCTGGCTATGCCCTAGGCATCGTAATATCCCAAGAATTTGACAACGGCATTCACCCTATTGCCTTTCACTCTCATAGTCTTCAGGACACTGAATGAAACTATGATGCCCATGATAAAGAACTTGCTGGTGTTATCTTTGGCTTCAAATGTGGCCGCCCACTATTCCTAGGTGCAGACCAACCCATTCTAGTCCATACCAACCACAAAAATCTCCAATACTTCCGCAAACCACACAAAATCACTGGTTGACAAGTACGATGGATGAAATACCTACAAAACTACAACTACATCCTTGAACACATCACAGGCACCTCAAACACAGTGGCAGACCTCCTCTCTCGTTGCTCAGACCTTAACAAGGGGGTGAACACCGATGAACCAAGAACTTTACTCCCTGACCACCTCTTCCTATGCAAAATTTTCCTCGAAGATGACCCTCATTTATGACAAAATATCCTACACAACATTCATGACTCTCCAGCCAGCGGTCATCCAGGCATCAGTAACACCTGGTATCTAGTGAAGAACAAATATGAAGGACCTAGACTCCACGAATTCGTAGAAGAATACATCAAAGGATGTGCCTGTTGCCAAGAATCTAAAATGAACATACATAGGGTCAAACTGCCACTCCACAGACTAGACACTCACATAGAAGAAGGCCCCTTTCAATATGTATCTATGGAATCTCATTATGGATCTCCCTGAATCAGAAGGCTTCAATTCAATCCTCACTATCATTGACCAAGGGTGCACAAAAGCAGCTAAATTCATCCCATGTCATAAGATGATAGATGGAGCAGGCGTAGCCAGTGAGTATCTGAAACATCTAGTGCCTTGGTTTGAACTTCCCAAAAGGATCATCTCCAACTGAGACCCCTGCTTCACTTCCAAATTCTCAAAAGCACTCTGTCAGGCGACAGGCATCACACAAAATCTGTCAACTGCCTTCCATCCAAGAACTGATGGACAATCAGAACATATGAACGCATGGATAGAACAATACCTCCGACCTTGGTCCACAGCCAGACAAGATAACTGGGCCAAGATGCTACCCATCACTGAATATGCTCACAACTTGTGGAAACACAACAGCACCCAGACTAGCCCACATGAACTGCTAATTGGCATAAAACCACAAGTCTCCATCACAGAAGCCACAGACAAAGTGCCAGCAACAAAAGAACATCTAGAAGTGCTAGCCGAAGCAAGGGACACTGCCCAGAAATGTCTAGAACAGATACAAAAGGCCAAAGGACAAACGAAGGTCATGGAGATGAAAGTTGGAGAACAGGTATGGGTAAAGGGTAAAAATTTCAATATCACCGGTTTGAAAAAGCTCAGCCCCAAGCATTATGGTCCCTTTACAATCACAGAAAAAATTGGGTCAAGTGCTTACAGAGTAGACCTCCCCTTGTCCATGAGGATCCACAACATGTTCCATGGCAACCTACTTCTCCCATATAAGGAGATGGAGGCATATGGCCAACCCTTCACATGACCACCACCTGACCTAATCAATGGCAAAGAAGAATATGAGATCGAATTGATCAAAGACATGAGGAAACAAGGACGTAAAATCCAATACCTCATGCACTGGAAGGGTTATCCATCAGCTGATGACTCCTGGATTGATCACAAAGACTTACATGCACCTGACCTGCTAGCAGAGTTCTATCTTTTCCCCACAGGTGGATGACACCATGTATAAAAACCCACCCCACCACTCGAGTTCAAACCCCAGTTCTCTCTCTCGGAAAACTACCAGACAATCTAACATGCCTGCTACTCGCTCCTCTACCTCCTCTTGCAACTCGGTTCAAGCTCCCTCTTCTCGCAGCTTGATCCATTCTCCCTTACCATCAGACTCTATCGTCAACAAGTTGATTCACCTTGGTGTCGCTGTAAACAATGTTTGTTGTATTAGGGCACATCATGCCCTTGAAGAACAGGCTCACCAGACCAGAGATAACCATTCCTTCCAACTAAATTACACCATCAGTATGGCCATGGAACAGGTGACAAACAATGGGCAAGAGAAGATTGCTGCTCAGCTAACCCTCCTTGCCATAGATGTCACGGCGTGGCTAGCCACTAGGCTACGTGAACCGCGGGGACATCAGGAGTCAAGGTCAGAACCCAATGATGGGGCTGGTGAGCTTCCTGAGGGCGAAGACGAGGCGTTGAGGATCGGTAAGTATGGATGATGGACGTTCACTAGGATTCGGCACGCGCGGACCGGCTATGCGGTCACGGTCCGGCACACGTGATACTGCATGGACTATGGCTTCTAGGATGCCCTAGGAGCAGGATGACGAAGACAGAGCCCTGGAGTAAGCAGGATGACTGTGCATGACTAACGGTTAGTCAGAGGCGATGAGTAAGAGCTTTGGAAGCTCTTTAGTATCACTCAGCATCAGTCAGCGCTTTAGTCAGTGTGCTGGATTAAGACTTCTGCTTTATGAGTAGTCTAGTCGCTTACTGATTGTTTCTCTTATTTGTTCCTGATTACTGTACACTTACTACTGTCGCATTACTGTACCATAGTTCGGACTACCAGCCCTTAAGGCCGAGGTATATAAGTGCATTAGGCGCTGGGCTAGAGACTCTCTAAGTTGAGTCTCCTGTCCATCCTGTACGCCTCCTTGTCTAGGAGAATACAGCGTTTGTGACCTAGTCACCCCAGGGGGAGATTCGTGGCTTGTTTATCTTTCCTCGCAAGTGGGACTTGCGAAGTGTTCAAGCTTGTTGCTTCAAGCATTACTAAGGGTCACAGCTATGACCGGTGACATTAGACTCGACTTCTTATCCATCCACGACTCCCCGAGAGACTGGGAAGACACGATGTTACCACCTATGGTACTACAATACATGCGACAAGAAGTCCTCAAACAGGAGGCCGAAGAAGTGAAGAAGGAACAACGACAAGAGGCAGAGACTGCATTAGAAAGAGAAGCGGTAGTAAAGATGCCAAAGATATTTGAGGGGAGCCCCTCCGAAGCTGAGAACTTCATCTATCAATGTGCAGCATACTTTATGGCTCACAATGACGAACCAGCATTGGCCTCTCCAGTCTCGAGAGCTGCCCTTACGCTCACCTACATCAGAGGCGGAGCAGTAGACGAATGGGTCGACCAACTATTGGACTGGCTGGAGAGACAGGACTGTGAAGACCCACGCGTGGGCGAAACCTTTGTACAAGCCTTCTTCGAGCAATTTGTACC
Organism: Russula aff. compacta; assembly: GCA_003313875.1. Classification (NCBI taxonomy): domain Eukaryota; kingdom Fungi; phylum Basidiomycota; class Agaricomycetes; order Russulales; family Russulaceae; genus Russula; species Russula aff. compacta. The sequence goes on along the minus strand of QLOT01003089.1, from coordinate 2,526 downwards.
GAAAGGACGATGGCAGAGCGATGTCAGGGTAGAGATGAGATGGCCCTTCATTGATGAGTACATTGTCGACTTCGAGAAAGTTTATGATGCTGGCAAACGACCCCTGAAGGGAGTAGAACGCGTAGAGCGCTTCATTCAAGGACTCGCCCCAAGTGTAAAGGCTAGGATGCCCGCAAGATTTCAAACCTACAAAGCGGCCAAGGACAGAGCCATCCGGATCGTTGGGGCAAACAAGATCCTTCAGAGGTTGTGCGAGAAGAAAGGCACGACATGGACCAACGCAAAAGGAGTACCCCAAGAGATGCTCATCCCTTCGTCAAAGAACAGCGCCAGAATCCTCACAAAGGAAGAAAGGAAACGACAGAAGAAGGCCAAACAGTGGCAGAAAAAGATAGCCCCATCGCTGGAACAACCCCATGAGGAGGAGGGATACTTGTTTGATGATGCCCATAGTATGTGCACGTCGTCCTCAGAAGAGAGTAAATCTGTGCTTGAGATACCACAGGAGTTCCAAGGAAGAGGGTCAAGCGCGAGTATAGAAATAACCCCATCGCTTGACGATCTATGTAATCAACTAGAAGGCCTAACAATCGAAGACCGCGACACAGCGCTTACTCGTTTGTGCAAAGCGCACCAGGAACCATATAACGCAATGATTCAATCTGCGTGGAAGAAAAGGAGCGACAAAGAGGGCATCTATCTCTCAATCCGAAAATCTATGCAGCTGCGTACCTTCATTCACCTCCCACACAAAAGAGACGAAGCTATCACGCTCCTAGACTCTAGCGCAACGGAGAACTTCATTCATGATGACTATGCACGGCGGCTGAAACTCCCGCTCAAACAACTGAAAGAACCGCGGCCAGTGTACAACGTTGATGGCACGCTCAATAAGAATGGAAGTATCAATCACTACACAGATCTAGAGATGCAAACGGGACAGCAAAGAACAAGGTTACGTTTCTTCCTCACCAACTTAGGCGATCAAAAGATGATATTAGGATATCCTTGGTTTGCCGCGACGCAGCCAAACATCGACTGGGCACGAGGGTGGATCGATGCTGAACAACTACCACTCATTCTTCACGCGTTAAGCAAAGAGAAGATGAAGATCGGCATGTGCGACATTACCCCAGTGGGAAGACGAGTCGTACGCCACCCATACGTGCCATCCAACGGCTCCCTGTACATTGCAAAGATACAAGTACCAGAAGAGAACCTGGTCACGAATAAGAAGCAGACACTTGCGTCAAAACTGGCGGAACAGGCAGGGTCACAGAAGGGGAGTAAAGAAGTACCAGATAAGTACAAGTGTCACTCCCATGTCTTCAGTGAAGAAGCTGCGCAGCGTTTCCCAAATACTAGGATCTGGGATCACGCAATCGAACTGAAGCCCAATGCCCCTGCAACGATCCCAGGGAAGGTGTACCAGCTCACTCAAGACAAACAGAAGGCGCTCCTTGACTTCGTAAAGGAACAACAGGCGAAAGGGTATATCCGCCCGTCGAAAAGCCCTTATGCAGCACCCTTCTTCTTCATCAAAAAGAAGGACGGCAAGGTACGACCGGTACAAGACTATAGACGTCTCAACGAGTGGACTATCAAAAATCGATATCCGCTACCACTCATCCCTGAGCTCATAGCGAAAGTACAAGGCGCGAAGCTCTTTACAAAGTTCGATGTGCGCTGGGGATACAACAACGTTCGCATCAAGCAAGGAGACGAATGGAAAGCCACGTTCATCACTAACCAAGGGCTGTTTGAACCCACTGTAATGTTCTTTGGACTGACGAACTCTCCAGCGACATTTCAAACCATGATGAACGCAATATTCGCCCAGGAGATGGCGGAAGGATGGCTGGTTGTCTATATGGACGATATACTGATCGCCACCAAAGACGACCCAAGATTCCATGAAGAATGCGTCCACCGCATACTGGAAAAACTGCGACAGCACGATCTATACCTTAAACCGGAAAAATGCGCCTTTGAGCAGCGCAAGATCGAGTTTCTAGGAGTCGTATTAGAGAATGGGACGGTACAAATGGACCCAGCTAAACTAAAGGGCGTTGCGGACTGGCAATCACCACAGAACGTCACTGACGTACGCGCCTTCTTAGGCTTCACCGGATTTTACAGATACTTCGTCCAAAACTACTCTAACATTGCACGCCCCCTCATACAACTGACGAAAAAGAGTACAACCTTCAAATGGACGGAAGAATGCCAGAACGCCTTTGAACACCTCAAAACACTCATGTGCAGCCACCCTATCTTACGACAACCGGACTATACCAAGGCCTTCTTCCTTGCTACAGACGCTTCGGCATACGGCGTGGGAGCCGTACTCTCACAGGAGGGAGAAATCAACCCTCGCACCCAAAAACCAATGCTCTGCCCTGTCGCATACTATTCAGCCACTTTCACACCGACCCAGCGCAACTACAACATCTATGAGAGAGAGTTCCTAGGGGTCCATCAGGAAAACTACATGGACTTTTTTGGGTCTTATTTGTCTTTCAAAAG
>QLOT01003088.1:5369-17963 GCA_003313875.1 Russula aff. compacta | reverse complement strand
ACCACTAGCCAACTTCATCGAAGCCAGCCATCACTTCACCCACATCACATTGTAACGCACACACGCCCTTGCTGGCCTCACCCCTCATATCACTCCCTCGCTCCCCCAAACACGACATACTCCCCTCTCCCCTCTCCCCTCTCCCCAACACCCTCACCCCCCCTCTCCATAAACTAAACCCTCCTTGTAGCGACAGCAGCACGCGCAGCGCACAGCGTGTGCATCGACATAACCCAGCTTAGGGCCAGACGACATACGGGCAACCCCCTAAGGCACACCGGATGCAAGCAAATCCAAGCCAAGGTAATGGACATGCACCCACGGCCAGCGCATCCCACCTGCCTTTCACCGTCTCCTGGCGTGGACTCTATCCACCATGCTCAACACCCCCCTTCCCTCACGTTACTTAGCAATGACCTCGGTCATGGGAGATTTATGCACAAGCCAAATGCAATATAGATATAAACCTTAGTATATAGTGTACAGACAGTGCTACGTGGGGTTCTGTACCCCGAGGTGCACGATAATGGAAGCGAAAAAAAAAAAAAAATTATGCATTAAACCATCATATTTAATGCACACCCACAGCTGCCATAGAAAATGCCCCCATGGGGTGTCCATAATTGTGAACAGAACCCTTGCACAACTTGAGGAATGGTGTCATTAATTCGATGATGAACCTTGACTCAAAGAGATTTTTGGGTGGCTTAATGTGAGTGAAATATAAGGAATTGTGAGTGGATGCAGGAGTAGAATGACATATTATCACACACAATATAATCTGGATGGTCATCAGGGAGTGTACAATCAATTGGTGTGGGAGTTCCAAATATGCCAGGCCCATTGCTTCAGCTAGCCCATTTTGCATATGTTGAGATGGCCTTTCGATTGCCAGCGTACTTGTCCCCTCTGAAATATGCAGCTACAATGTTAATACTTTCTCTTCCAAAATATGTGCGCTTCTCATATAGGTAAGTTGGGAAACCATTTCGACCCGCTGGGGGGGAAAGCATGTCTGGGATACAACGTGTCCGTCCATCTAATCTAATAAATAGTTCCACAACCATTGTCATGATGGCAGTCCCTTGCCTGAAAAAAAGATTAGCAAACTGCTTAGAACTTAAAGTGGAATATTCAAACTGTTGTGAATATGTTGCAGCCTGGCTTGACTTTGTACGTGGATCCAGGATAAATGAGGTTGACAATCTCTTGGACAGTGGCAACTAAGTCTGAGCCTAATTCATATGGCTGCCAGGGATTCGGAGCTGATGTGAAACAAGTGTAGTGTAGGCAGGAAGTATTTGCTTCAGTGGCCCTTAGCAAAATCAGGAAGGCCATCAACTTCCTTGCGATTCCTCGCATTGGTAGAAGCTTCTGAACTGGGGACCTTAGACTTAACCTTTGCATATGCCTTGTCCTCAGAGCCTACAGAAGTAGACATTATAGAGCCAACAGTGGTCAAGCGACAAGCAGGTTTTGGTTTAATGTTAGAGGTGCCCCTATTATGATTGCTATCATTGTCAGTATCAAGAGAAATAAACTAACATTGGTTATTAGCAGTGTACATGTACAAAGAATAATAAATAACATACATTATTGCTGCAGTTTTGTTTCTGTGTTTTGATGGATGGTTTAAAGTCTGGTTGGACAGCAAAGGCATCTTCATCATCAAGGCCACCTAACTTCTTGTCAAGCTCAACATCGGAGCTGACTTGCACAGCGTTAGTCCAGTTATGAGATATCAATGATGCCTTTTGCTGCCAGTTCACTATAAGGCCAGATGGAAAGGGTGCTTTCACTTTCTTTGTCCTGGTCACATGTCAGACACATGTCCTATCAATTGTTGACAGATGGTTACCTTGTTGTCTCGGGCTTCAAATTGACTGACGCCTTTCTCTTTTTCGCCTTGATGGCATCCTTTGCAGCATTAACTGCCACTCATATCTCTCCTTTTCCTGGCTTCTTCCTCTGCATATCCTTGTCAGCGATCACAATAATGGCTATAGAGTCATGGGAAATCAACATACAGCAGCCTTTCTTTGAGCTGGCACCACTTTGGTATTACTGCCAGCACTATCATCTGCCTCAGTATCACCACTTGTAGGCTCAGTATCCTCATCTAGGCAATGGCACGGGTTGGGGTAACCCGTACGGGTTACAGGTTGGGGTACCAATGGGTCAGGGTATGGGTTGGAATTTATGGGCACCAATACCCGGTGTCTTTACCCGTGCTCAGAATGCGCCATCGAGAACCGTACTGGTGACCTTCCCTCTGTCATCACCAACCTCTGTCATCACCAAAGCTTTACTGTTGTCTTGGTTTCTCACTCTTTGTCTCCAACTTCTGGTTGCACTGCCTCGCCTCAGCCCCTGCATCCACCTCAGACACCCTCATCCTGGTTTGCATGTCAAATGCAAGCCATCCTCTCGCTCCATCCCACATCGCAGTGCCCATTCCAATGGGCTTTCTCTCAATCCCTTTCATAGCTCTCCACACCCTTCTTCCACTTCACCTTCACCCTCGCTGCCTCATCCTGTGTGCATCGGAGCGTTGCACCACCCAAGTCCTGTGCCACTCATCATTGGCACCACCTCAGCCCTCTCAAGGCCACTTGCCTTCAGTGTGAGTGGCACCACCTGTCCACATCACCCGTGCTTGCTGGCTGCACGCTGTCGCGGGCCATTGACTCTCTTGCAATACGAATGGTGTTCAGTGCATCCCTCTTCATTTATTCTAGTTCCTTACTAACACCTTTTTCCTACACTCAATACAAATGATTAACATCAACATCACGTACGCCGCGTGCTGGCCCTCATTACCACGGAGTTGTAGGAGTACCTGTCCTGTATTTAAACAGCCTCCTTGCTTGAGGATGGCAGTACCAGTTTGTACCGCCAAATCTCAGTTTCTTTTTCTCTTTTCCTTTTCTCTCACATGTCCTTGTCTCGCCTCATCTCACTTCATCTCGCTTTGCATCACTCTGCCTCATCTCAGTCTTATGCCTACATAACGCACCATCACTCTCCTTCTCTCTTCTCCTCGCTCACCTCACCCTGCTCCAATGCCCTCATTCTCTTGCGTGCCATCAGCAACTCTGCATCCTCACTCGCAGTATACCTGCCACATCCCTGTAAGGTCCCCTTTGGACCTAGGCTTGGAACACAGCAAATCAGCTACATCAGAGCTCAGCAGATCAGCAGCATCGGAGTGCCTCTCAGATCAGTTTGGATCAGCTGCACTGGAGTGCTCATCAGGCACAATCCACGTAGGCTTGTCATCCCCTTCTTCCACTCTCCTACCGCCATGACCACCTTTCGCTTACTGTCTTCATCATCCCTGCGCTTTTCCTCTTCAAGATCTTGCTGTTTCAAATGTCACTGTCCCCTCAAACACCTGAGCTAGGCAACCACGAGCAAATCACAAGTCGTCCCACACCAGCACATCCCCTTCAAGACTCAGCCAGTCAATGCCCTCCAACTGCTAGCTCGCCCTCGACACCCAGCGCACGACGACAATGCCAAAAGCTGCCTTAACTAACTAACAAGGCATTTCCTTTTCCCTTTCCTCTTTTATGCTCATTTTCTCTACTTTTAGTTACCTTGATCGTCTCTTTTGCTATACAAACGGCGTTCAGTGCGCCCCTCTCCATTTATTCTAGTTCCTTACTGACATCTTTCTCCTTACACTCGATACAAGCTGTTGACAACACATATGCCACACACTGGCCCCCTTGTTACCACGGAGTTGTAGGAGTACATGCCTGTTTTTAAGCAGCCTCCTCACTTGAGGATGGCATTAGACTTCTGTACACGGAATCTCAGTGTGTTTTCATTTTCCCCTTTCTCTTGCATGTCTCTTCATCTCATATTGCCTCGCTCCGTCTCACTTCACATCGCTTTGTATCGCATTGCCTTGTCCCGACCTCATACCCACAAAACTGCCCCATCTCGTCACACCCCAATGCCCTCGTTCTTCCTTGTGTGCTATCAACAACTTCACATCTTCTGGCTGCCGCTTACCAAGCGCATCCTCAAGTGATTTCTCACTTATCTTCTAAGACATCTCAGGCACTACTACCTTCACAGCACTGGTGTGCTAACATCCCCATTTCCTATTTCTCCCCATTTGGGTGTGTGCAGTTCAAATGCAAGCCATTGTCTCACTCCGTCCCCATCGCAGCACCTGTGCAAATGGGCCATCACTTCATCCCTTTCATGACTTGCCACACCACTTTACCTTGCCTTCATCGTCACCCTCTCGTCCCACGCATGTCTGAGTGCTGCATTGCCCAGGTCCCATGCCACCAATCGCCAGCACCATACCTTTCCAATCAAGGCCACTCACCCTTTGTGTGAGTGGCTTTGTGCCATCCGCATCACCTGCCCTTGTCAGCCTCACGCCATCACAGGCAAACAAGATTGGATGGAGTAGCTTCGTCCAATGCACCTTTGATTCCCCTCCCCCATTCCCGTATGATACAATGTTTGTAGGTACCAAAAATGTATATAAAGAACTGAATTTGGTAGATGCTAATGTAGAGTTCCCTCGGGTGCACATGGTGCTGGTCCCTCAGATGCCTGAACCTCTCTTCTTCTTAAAGGTCTTCGCTTCCCTCATAATTTACTACAAACCTCAAACAGTACAAACCTAAAGGGTTACCCCTACCCCTCTGTACCCGTATCACACTTACCCACAGGTTGTAGGGTATATATCCCACAGGGTTGGGGTATGGGTTGGCAGTTAGGTACCCACGGGTTTACCTGTGCCATTGCCTAAAAGCATGTTAAAACATGCTGGGGTGCCGATGTTCTGGCTGCAGTGGACAGTGCAAAGGACTTGGAAGAGGTCCAGACAAAGATCGTCAAGGATGTTCAGCAAAATGGAAGTATTACCACAGCATTTGAGCGGAAAAGGTCATTACCTACTCTCACCACCAACATACAAGGGTGGAAATCAGGTATGAGCCAGTTACCCTTTTGTTGGAAGGAAACGTTGAACTGTGAAGGGCCAAAATGGTCCATTGGGTGTGTGAAGACCTACGGCCTTTCCATATCATGAAAGATCAAGGCTTTCAATGTCTGATGAAAACAGGCTGCCCTGGGATATATATACCCTCACAGGAAATGATTTCTCGCAATGTAAAACTTATCTATGCATGTACATGTGAGAAATTAGCCACAATGCTTCAAGCACACAAAGGAAAACTTAGCTTCTCGACAGATTGTTGGACATTGCCAAACCATCGGGCCTATGTTGCATTCATGGTTCACTTGGAGCATAAAGGATCACCATTGATGCTACCACTTGACATTGTTAAACTTGCCCGAGTAAGTTAGTTGTTGTGGTTCATCATTATATCACTGCCCACTCACTGAGTCACCGGAATTAGTTCCACACAGGTGTAGAACTTGCAGCCACATTTGTAACCATTCTTGAAGAGTTTAAGCTGACAGACAAGATTCTGGCAGTGACATGCAATAATGTGAGCAACAATGATGTAATGATCAGAGAGCTTGCCGAGTTAGTGCCTGGGTTTGAAGGGGAAGTGAGCCACACATGTTGCTTCCTCCACGTCATCAATCTTGTTGCGAAGTCACTTATTCATCAATTTGATACGCACAGTGGTCAGACTGATGTTGATGGCAAGCAACAGGAGCATACAGATGAACTCGATGTGGAAGATCTTCCCTCCAATGCTACAGCCGCAGATGAATCCAATGATGAGGATGCAGTCACTGATAACGAAGATGGATTTGTTGATGAGGTTGAGAGGATGGATGAGACTGACAAGGAACTTCACGAGTATCTGATAATGCCTATCAAAGTGGTCCTTGTTAAGGTGAGCATTGTTGTCCAAGTCCAAACCTTGCAACTTACTCTAAACCTAGCTTCGGAAAATCTCCTTCAAGATCATTAATTTCACAACCATTCTTTTACCCGCATGGAAGCAAATCTTGAAGGAAATCAGTGGTAAAGAAATGATCATACCATGAGATGTCGCAATGTGGTGGAACTCAACCTATAATATGCTTGAGTATTGCATGAGGCACTGTGTGGCCATCGACAGAATTACACAGAAGCAAGATTTAGGGCTCCGGGAGTTTGAACTGACAGATGAGGAGTGGAAGCTTGCTGGGCAATTGCACGATAGCTTGAAGGTATGTTTACTCATTGCACCGCATGGCCTTGCCACTCACACATGCACTCACACTATCACACTGTCATGGCCCTCCTCCATACTGTATCGTGTATTGCCACACCTCTCCTGCTACCTCTTCTACTCACACTGCCATCGGTAATATGCCAAACCTTGCCCGTGTCATCCCTGCAATGGATCACATTGAAGAAGCACTTTCAACAGGTTCACTTTCCATGTCCAATGATCCAGCAATATGTGCAGTGCTCGTGATTGCTCAGAAAACATTGAACCGCTACTATGGGTTGACCGATAGCTCAGAGGTTTATTGGATCACGATGGGTGAGTTATGTTTCATAACTCTTTGAGGTGCTTTTGGGCTCAATGACTTCTACTATGTGTGTTGAAAGTGTTACATCCCTGGCACAAACTTACATACTTTCAGACTGCACAGTGGAGTGACGTGTGGATTAAAACAGCTGAATCTCTTGTTCGCGATGAGTTGGAACGATCCTACAACTACATGAACAAATCTGATGTTGAGATTGTTGAGGGCAGCGACAGTGAGGCTAGCACAGAAATGGTTAAAAAATCTAAGGTGTGTATTCCTCCATTTCGCAACTTCTAAGTTGTACTTGTTTTAATGGGAATATTTTCGACAACCTCCTTGCTTTCGCGCCCCCAAAGCCATCAAGCATGTTTTCTAAGCTTGATTGCTACCTCAAATTGGATGTAGAAGATGTTGAAAATCCGATTACTTGGTGATATGAATGCTGCACACTTTATCCCAATCTATCGCAGATGGCACTGGATTACTTGACAATTCCCCATTGCGTGCATTGCTCATTGCATTTATATGATCAAAGCTAATACTAGAACCACATAGCAACAGCTATTGATGTTGAGCATTTCTTTAGCCATGGCTGACTCCTTCTTTCCCATGTGCAATCCCGACTCTCTGCCCATACAACAGCTGCTGTTTTGTGTCTTGGACATTGGGGCCATTTTAATTTGATTAAAAATGAGGACATACTAAAGGTGACATCACTTCCGGATGTTCATGATTTGGATGACAATATTATAATACTTGATTGATACTTTCAAAACAAGTACTAATAATACATATGGATTTGCCTTCGTCATCAGGTATAACCCATATGGGTGCAGGTGCGGGTGCGTATGTGGGTGCAGCACTGGGTGCATATGTGGGTGTGGGTGCAGGTTGTGGGTGTGTATGTGGGTGTGGGTGTGGGTGTGGGTGCAGGTGCAGGTGCATATGTGGGTGCAGGTGTGGGTGTGGGCATGGGGTATAGGTGTGGGTCAGCTTGACCTGTACCCATGTCAAAACCCATACCCAGGGTGAGGGTGTGGGTATGTTGTGGGGTATGGGTATGGGTATGCCCCTGGATACCCAGGGGTATACCCAAGCCAATCCCTATAGAGATAGTTCTTGGAACTGCCTAGTTCCAAGAGAGTGCTTTGAGCTACTTAGCAACAGTAGTGTATGATCTATAGAGCACTTAGATGTCCGTTACTAAGTGGCCTTCAAGTCTTAATCAAAGGAGTGGAAAAGCAAGCTGATCTGAGGTATCTGTTTCAAGTGATTTTAAATAAAAGTCCCAATCAGGGATTTGGTTTACCAAATAAGGGAACTTAATGGAAGCGCAGCGCTTTATGGAGTAGATGTCCTTGAGGTGCGTTTCAAGGCACAATCTGTGAGAGTGAGGGTACAAGGTGAAGCTGGGACTTGAGGGAATGTTCAACAAGGTCTGAGATTCACAAGAGACCAAGCTTAAGGCTTTGGTCACATTCTAAGAGACTATTTATATGTACAGGGTTTTGGCTCATGCTGATGTGTTTCTATGGCTTCTAAGGCCACAAAAGTCATCGGCATATTAGTGTAAGTACTTTAGTGATGATCTGAACTGACGTGTAAGTAATCCGAAGTGGCAGTAGTGTAATAGAGGGTGTGTAATGTAGCTGGAGGGAAGTGGTGATGACTACTGCCAGAGTGTGAGAAAAATAGACAAGAATGGCAAGTGCATTAGTAAGTGTGAACATCCCAAGCATCCACCATGACACAAGTAGACAGGCTTGAGCATGGGTGCAGGCAGTGTGAGTATGCAGGCTTGAGCGCAATTGTGTGGGCACAGACAGGCAGATGTGGGCACAGGCTGGTTGGAAACATGAGCATGAGGATAAAGAAAAAGAAAAGAAAAGAACTCACCTATACTCAAATGCAGGCAGTCAGTCAGGCAGATGCACGTGGACAGAGGTAGGCAGGCAGGCCATGGAGGCAGGCCCTGGTCCAACTCAAAAATGCAACAAGTTGTCAGTCCGTGTGTCCACACCTGTGACATAGCTCATATGAATGTGACACTGCATTGTGTTTGCATTTTTTTCCTGATGTTCATTTTTTTTAACCAACACACATCTGCTTCTACATGGCCGCACCTGCCTCCAACTACCTGCACTTGCCTGTGCATGGATATTGGTGAGTTTTTTTTTCTTTATGCAACCTGCCCACACTTTTACCTGCCTAGACATGTCTGCCTACCAACCTGAGCCACTGCCACTGACCTCTCTGTCCACTGCCCCTCCATTTAATGCTGCTGCATTCTGTTGTCTCCCATCAACTTCAAATCTGGGTCTGGGTGAGTCCCATTTTTTCTTTTTCTTTTTCTTTATGTTCACATTTCCAAACCACTTATATTTGGCTAGGCTGCATCCGCCATGCCCAATGGTGCCCATTCTCACCCTGTGTGGTGTGTACACCCCTATTGTTATGGACTGCCACTCCTTTTTGCCTCAGACTGGTTCTGCTTATGTCATCACCTTCCTATTTTAGTATATTTTCCCACGCTCCGGCCCCAAGCCTCCTCCACTTCCCCCACATTTACATTACCATACCTCTATTACACTTGGACTGCCATGCCTCAGATTCATTTCCATTTGGCTGCTTACTAATATTCCCAAACTAATACATGTTTCATGATTACATATTTCTGCTGACTTGTTTCATAGTACTTACTTATACATCAGCAAGACCACAAAATCCTAGCAAGCTTTTTGATGCTTTTCAAGGCTTTTCATCTGGTCAAAAAGACGTAAAGCTCAAAAAGACCAACCAGACAGCAAGATTTATTTAATTTCTAAATATTAAATGGTTCAAAAAGTATTTAATAAATAATGGCTAGTGTCCGGCATCAGTAGGCTTTTCAGCTGGGTACTTTTGAGCGTACCTGTCACTGCCAAGGGTTTGACAGCAACAAAAGACTGTAGCTAAGACTCTGTAGTGTCTTAGAAGACTAATAGAGAGTGCTGCAACACTGTAGCCACCCCTTAGAGCAGAATGAGAGATGAAGAGTAAGTCACTGTGATTGACAGGAGACTCAACTTGGCAGTACAAGGTAGCTACGAGTCTCCACTTATAGAGAGGAGGGATCCTAGGATCCGAGAGGGGTAACAGTACTCTGTATGGTAGGGAGAAACTAGGATGCAAACTGGGAACAAAGGGGACACCAAGAAGGGAACAATGGGTGCATCTAAGAGGGGTTAACAGTGGGTCACAAGGACCCAAGAAGCATGTGATCCCAATGAACAATAAGGGACCACACAGAAATGGGGTGCACACCAAAAAATAAAAGTACAGTGCCTCAGGTGCACACAGACACAAACAATCTAATACTAGACTCCTGGCCGGTTCCACAACTTACAGGGGCACAAGCAGTTGAATGCTTACCCCAGGCCGGTTACATCACCCTTCCACTAGAAGGGACGTCCTCGTCCATTCTTCAATCCTGATTGTCGCCCCAGCTGGGGCTTGAATTCGTCGATCCCAATGTGGCAGACCTTGTCCACCAAGCGTGCCCTGATGAGGTGGTCCTCCAAGGTGGATTTGGCCTGAACAACGGCCCTAAGATCCGCCTCCACCTGCTTGCTCTCCCGTTGGAGTCAATCGCCCTCATGGTCGAGGCGGCGGTATCTGAGGACCTCCGTGTGGATACTCCAGTCATCAAGCTCGAGGAGGGCCTCCTCGAGCAGCCAGTAGTCCACATTGTTGCCCCAGAGTCAGGCCCTGAGCCAGTGAGGAAGGGGCTCGAGGGGCCTATCCTGAGAGTCCTGGCATGTGTATAACTTGACCACGCATGCGTCGGATTCCCTACTTGCTGAGGTGGGTAGGCTGGCCACTCGCCCATCATCGAGCTGTTTGATGAAGTGGGCGAGTTGTTCGCCATCCTCAGTGGGGATGGTGAAGTCTGGGATGCGGCTGTCGTTCTCCTGGTAGCCCTCGGGACACTCCATCGGCTCCTCAAGGACCTTGATTTGCTCCTTGAGGGCAAGCCGCTCCCTGTTGACGTCATTGCACTGACGCTGGAGGGCACTGAGTTGCCTCTCCTCATCGGCACACCGCTGCTGTATGGTGATGGCGAGCCCCTTGATGAGGGCTCGTAGCTGGGTAGGGGTGAGGTTGTCGTGACCATCAATGATGGCCGATACAGTGGCGGGGGAGAGGGGCCCCTTCCAGTGGTTGTTGGTCTCGAGGTCATGGAGGGGGCCTGGAATGGCGATAACGCCAGGGCCGATGGAGAAGGTGGGGACGGTGACAGGCTCCGAGGCGGCCCCAGTGGCCGCTGGTGCTGGGGCCTCCTCTGCTGGATATTGGAGCTCCATCGGCTCAAGGCCTCCAGGGAGACGGGGTGCTGGAACTGGGAGTGGAGAGGACGTGGTGGATGGGCCAGACATGCTAGTTCTTCAGACGTGAGAGCAATGGTGAGAGGAGGATGAGGGGTAGAAGCTTTGTGAGCTGCTGCTTTTGCCGGGGGTTTCTGCTTACCTTTTATCTCGCTCAAGGGCCAGCACTGTGATACTCCCGAAGGAGATCCGGGGCAAACACCTGGTCAGCTGGTTCCCAGGTGTTATCGCTTTCAGGGTAGCCCCACCACTTTATCAAATATTGCAGGGTTTTCTTTCTCCCGTAGGCCCTGTGGTTTCTGATTTGCTCCACTTCATATTGTTCCTCACCTCCCATGAGGTCCGGTGCTGGTCGGGTATAATTGGGCCCGTATTCTTTTGTTTCCCTGTATGGGGTAAGGAGTCCCGCATGGAACATGTTGTGGATTTGCCATGAGGCAGGGACGTCGATAAGATAGGCAACCGGTGATACTTCTTTTAGCACCTTGAAGGGTCCATATCTTTTGGGGTTCAACTTGGACCCTTGATGTGGGAGTTTCAGGTGGGTCGCTTTGAGCCACACTTGATCTCCGGGCTTGAATTGAGCCAGTGGAACATTCTTCACCTTCTGATTGATCACCTCGATGGCCCTTTTCCTTGCCTCTTCCATCATTTGTGTTCTTGTTTCGGCCATTTCGTTGTTTGTGGGGGTATTGTTCGCCGGATGTAGTGACGGTTCGTGTCCCCAGAGGATTTGATTGGGTGATAATCCCATGGTGCTATTCTTCTGATTGTTGTGTACTGCCGTTGCGATTGGAAGCCACTCCGTCCAATCTTTAGGTTGTCCTCCTGTTACTAGTCTTAGGTATTGTTCCACCCATTGATTTTTTCGCTCAGAGAGCCCATCAGTTTGGGGGTGGAACGTGGTGGACAGGTTTTGTTGGATGCCCAGCCGTTTGGTGAGTGCTTTTCCAAAGTGGGACATAAACCGGGGGTCTCTGTCGCTGATTATCTTGGTGGGGAGGCCAAACCATGGATAGAGGTGTTTTAGGTATAGCCAGGCCACACCTGGCCCCGTGATAGAGGTATGGCATGGCAGGAAGATTGCTGCATGCGAGCATCCCTGGTCAACAATGGTGAGTATAGCGTCCAGACCATTCTGTAGGGGCAATCCAGTGATGAGGTCCATTGCCACGCTTTGAAAGGGCATTGTGCCTTCTGGGGTGGAGATGCGGAATAGAGGGATTTTCTTCTTGTGGGTGAGTATTTTTGCTTGTTGGCAAGTCATGCATCCCTTAACATATTCCGCTATCCAGGTCTTCATTCCCGGCCACCAGTGCGTCAACTGTACCTTCCTTAGGGTCTTGTCCCTGCCCGGGTGTCCTGCTGTGGGATGGTCGTGGGCATGGGACACAATAGCCCTCTTTACTTCCTTTACGTTGGGGACTATGGTTTGTCCTTGCACAGTGGTAGGAGTTGTTTTGGCTAGGCTGATCCGTTCTGGGGGAAAGATGGTGATCGCCTTGTTGTCCTCTTCTCCCAGATCTACTCCTGGTGGTCTCGAAAGTGCGCCAGCTGCTGTGTTCATTTTGCCTGGGATGTATTCTAACGTGAAGTCGTATTCCTGCAGATCCGTGTGCCAGTGTGCCATCCTCCTGTTCAAATTCTTTGGAGCCTTCCAGTATTGAAGGTTAGCATGATCAGTACGAATAATGAAGGGGGTTTTAGTCCATCCCAGGTATTGCCTCCAGTGGGCCAGGGATTTCATTTTTTTTTTTTTTTT
>QLOT01003083.1:0-17721 GCA_003313875.1 Russula aff. compacta | reverse complement strand
CATGCCAGGCAAAAAGCAATGAAAAGTGGCCAAAAGTGGAAAAGAGTTTTGTCAATTTACTGATGCACCAGTCAGTTGTGACGTTCTTGGTATCGCGGCTTCCTCATCTCGGCTCCCATTCTGCCCGCGCCTTAGTGCCCACTTCCTCCACAGACCTATAAACTGCTCTCGTTGGGTGGAAAGGTGTGGGTCCATGTAAGCGCTCATTCCCTCGAAAGTTGCATTCGGGGTGCGTTATTGTGTCTTGGGCATGGCGGGAACACATGCTCACGTTCCTCGCAAGGGCGAGCGATCTGTTCTGGCGTGTGCCGTGGGTAGAAGAATTGCGTGTGCGCCACAATGAAGGGATGTCCTATAGCAAGACGGTAGAGGGTCGTACGGGTACGGGAGAACATAGCCAGTGTCCGTAGATTTGTTTGTTGCACACTGCGGGCAGAATCATCATTAGGGCCGATGGTGATGGCCTCTGGCGTGCCATTGCCAGGGTGAAAGATAGGGTGGGCGCATTTGTTTGGTGGTTTCTGTAGAGTCCGATTCGGTAAATGGTCCTTTATCGCATGTGGTTCTTCGGCTCTATTACAGTAGGTTCGCTGTGCGAATGACTTTAGGGTTTGTCATTGGTCGTTTTTAACCCCACGAAAGATGTCGCTCTGGGGAGCCAATGCATCCTGATGCTCACGTTGGGCAAAGTCTGGAGAAGCTCACCTAGTCTCTCCATGCCAGGTATTCAATTGGGACCTGTTGTTCATCGTGCGACTAGATGGAGAGGAATAGAACATTTGCAAGCTCGAGAGGGTCCTGTGTTGAGAGTTTGAGAGTAGACCAGCGAATGTAAAGGTTACGAATGTACTGTAAATGGGTGGAATAATTTGTGAGAGCGAGCCCTCTTCTCATCGGCACCGCCCGAGATGCCGATACAGCTCAAAAGAGATGGCTTACATTCAATCGAACCACCTCGCAGAACACGAATCCGGTCGACGTTTCTGGAGCTGCAAACCTGTCCAACGCTAGCATCGGGTGCTTTCCGAATGCCATTACACATACTATATCGTCGAGCGCATCCGGCTCTCTCGAGGCCGACGCTTGTGTGCATGCATGCATGAGCTTTGGCATCCTCACGGAAGGTACCATTATCCCCCCGAAAACTTCAGTTGTATTCTGATATGTATGCCTGGCTGAGTCCCCTCGATTGAGATGTGGACCTCTGGGCAGCGTCGGATGGCAACATCAACGAAGACTTACTAAATATATAATCGTGGCCAATTATCTCAGGGAAAGTCAGCTCCGGCAGTGGTCCACTCTTTCGTGTTGGTATTCCAGGTCTTTTCGATCCCCTGGCAGGTGTTCCCGAGATCTTTTTGCACGAGTAACACGCGCTGAGGAAATAATTGAACTTCTTATTGGCAGAATCCTCGAGATCGGTCCGGAATTTACTAATTAATTGATGAGCCGGGTCTACGCAGATTTCGAACTTCTGGACATCGAGGCGTTCGCAGATCTGATGTACTACCTCCAGTCAGTGTTGCCAACTTTGTCTTCTCGCCTCAAGCAGCATAGTCGCAGAAGGGTGGGTCCACGCCTGGCACCAACCGTAAGTCCCGTCCGTCCGTCCGTCCGTCCATCGCCCCGCGGCGGCGGCGGCCGTTCTCTTCCTCTTTGTTTTCTTTTCTTATCGCCTCCACTCTGCCTATGTTAACTTACAATCTTCTCGCAGAGCTGACGATCTCCGCCAGCCCCAACGCGGCCGCCACATTCGAGGCAATGGGCCACCTCATCCCACAAGTCGATGTCGAGCTGGTCGCGCTGGGCGGCATAGCGTCCACGAGCGTGTTTCTAAACCTCGACACCTCGGCGGACCTGATCGCATCCGAGACCACGAGCGCGCGGGGCTGCGTTGGTGCGAACACCAGAATCAATGTAGGGGTCAGCGCGCAGAGCTCCTTCTTTGGCATATTCGACTCATCAGCGCGTCGCACTCCAACGAGGGCGTTTCCTTAATGTAGGTGTGCACGAATGACCAATCTTTTCTTTGATGTCTCATTTAACCATTACGTGAAAAACGATAGTGGCAACCATAAATGTTTCGGGGCGCCAGACCGAAGCTCTTCTATTCCTACCCTAGTGCCCACCGGCGAAACTTATCGCTGCACTTACCCTTCACTCATTCAACGTCGATTCTTCCTCTTTATTCCAAGCACCTTGCAGGTGCCGGTGTTGGTGGGGATGCAGGTGCCGGTGCCGATGCCAGTACTGGTGCCTCTGCCACGATTTTGGCCTTGATTCGAGTTCCCTTCGGCCTCAAAGACAGAGTCAATTGTCACCACGAGCATCTCATAGCTTCCCATCCGTGTCGGGAAATTTGCGCTGCACATATACCCTCTGCGGTGATTTTTGATTTACTGTGACCTCCTTGTAATCAAGCGAAGGAAGAACCACGATGTAAGGTATCCCTCGGATCTACGCTTGGATCTGAGCGGAAGTACACCAGAGCGCTCACCAGCAGCGTATACTTCATATAACCCTTAGTTTGTTAGTTGGTGTCTCCATTCCTCATCGTACGGCGACCTTCAGGAGGAACTCAGTAGCTACGGTGGATTCGAAATCGCGGTTACGTTTCCCCACTTTTCTCTTCTCTCTCACGCGCTCTCGTCTCGTCTCATCCGTCTCGACACTTGCGACCGTGGATACATTGTCCATGGGGTGTCTTTCTTTTTCTTGTTCACGATCATGCCCACGTTCTCTGACTGGGTGACTACTACTCTCCAACACTAGGCTGTGCTACACTAGCAAAAGTCACATGCATCTCAGGGAGCAAACTATTGGCATAGATGACGACAGTAGGATGTAAGCAGATGACAAGAACATCAACGAATGGGAAGCAAAGAGCACTCATTGATCATCGATACTCCATGCATTTACTCCGGCCCATCCCAGGGTTCGACAGCCACAGAGTGATTGGAGAGTCGTCGCGCGGCAATGAATTGGCCAATACCTTCCCTGGTGGGCCCTGATGGCAGGAGCCCTTCTACATAAATATTTTGAAGGGCAGGTAACACATCTGTTACTCTTTCCTCGGCGAGCTGTTGCAGTGCAGGCACGACAAGTGGTGCAACGACCTTGCAAAGGCGCAAATTCTTGACTAAAGTAAATGGATGGAAAAGTTCCAGCCATTGGTTTCTCTCCATCTCGTCTTCCCATCCTGGTGTTAGTGGCCCAAATTCACCCTCGCAGACGTTGAGGGTTTCAAAGGTGGAGAGAGTAGGCGATAATAAGCGACATGCCTGGGCCAGGAATGACAACTGCCAATCTGACCCGTTGCACCGCATTGAAAGGTGCATCCTTGGATGAGAATGTTTTAGCGTTTCTTGGGAAAGTTTGATCAAAGGCCGAAGATCGTCAAGCTGCACACTTGCGATGTTGAATGGGCCGAGTGTTTCTGTACGACAGATGAACTGGTGGAGTTGTGACAGGTCCAAAGAGACCTGGTGGAAGAGTCTTATATAGACCTCATTGAGTAGAGGGGCATCGACCTGGGATATGAAGTCCTCCAAGTACTCACTGACGCCGTGGAAATGAAAATCGGTGAGGGCGGGAAGGATAGTCCGGACGAGTGGGGGAGGTCGTCGGGTTGCACGGTTGGGGCGAGAACGAGGGGATAAGAATCTGAGTTGGAGGAATTCAAGGCAGGTCGCGGCAGAAAGGCAAGATACCATCGCCTGCGGTGAGATGCATGTAGAATGCGGAATCCTTTTAAAGCCAAGTTCGACGAGGTGATGTGCAGACAAAAGGAGGTTTCGTAATGCCCTAAATGGAAGGTAATCCACCATGCACGACTCTAGACGTGGGGAAGACCTGCCCAAGAAGGTCTCAGGGACAACCAGAGTTGTTTCACGTGAGCGAAGTGACAGATTTGTCAACTCCGGGAATGGCTTCTGCATCGCTCTGGTGAGTCTCCCCAATAGTGGGCTTGAGACTTCCTTGAAAAGGCGGACGTACATCTTGCACACACGATCGCTGTGCTCGAGTGCTTTAAGGATGTTCTCCGCACCCTCCTCTGAGCATTCATAAGCAGATATGATGATGGGAAAAGGTGGCCAGGTATCTAGCATCTCCCTCACAGGCTTTCTTGCATTGCAGAAAAGTCTCAAACTCAGGCGAAGCGGTGATGAAAAGACAATCGATCGCCATCTTCGACACACATGTGCCAGCGTGATCCACCACTCCGAGCGAAGAACAATATGATCATAGAAGTCGAACACTTCCAGGAGGACTTCGTCGGGAAGTGCTTCAACGGTCACTGGTCGGTGAAGTAGATTGATGCAGCCCCAAGTCAGTGACTTGTCACGCGAAAGGGACCCGCACATTACGACAATGCTCACCTCGACCATCTTCGACACACAGTTCTTTACGCCGACGCGCAACATACTTTCCAGGATTGGAGCCCTTGACAATCAGCATCGAAGAGGGGCTGAGGAATGAATAGTAGACGGAGCAGCTGCGTGATAGCGAGAACGGATGACGGATGGGATCTCAGGCTGGAGCACGCCAAAGTAAAGGGAAGTCAGTACCAAGTGATCACTTTCAATTGCATACCGGGCTTTAGACGTACTTGTCAGAGCTCCCGATAGTGGCGGTGAAGCAGGTTAGAAGACGGGGCGAATGCAGTGGTTACACTCTAGATATCCCCATCCTTGCGCCTCATGCATTGCCATGCTCACGCGGGTGTACTGTACACTGCACACCCTGGCGTCTGTCTGTCACGAGGCGGAGAGGCCGTGTCCTCGGCGCCGACATGCTGGCACCTAAGCAGCGCTTTCAACTACGCCTTTGAAAAGTGGCATGAGCTCGGCCTCTCGTCAGATATAGATCCTTTTCCCAACTTCAAAGTGTAACTGTAACTACCTTCATCATGATCACTCATCTCATTACTCCATCGGTCCTTCTGCCCCTTGCGAGGTCAGTACAAACAATCTGACTCTCCTCGACTCTCGTCATTACAATGAGGAATCCCAAGCTCAGGCCGTGCTACCTACTATACCGCAATCCGAGCTTAAACATGTGGTAGTATCGCGATGGTCACGACCATTTGAATAATTTGGGTCGGAAGGAGGCCATGCCCAGTTCCTTGGCTCCCGATAGCCCTCGCTCTGAACCCGAGTTTCCCTGACTTCTCATGTTCTCATGAGAACCTGGACCCCACGATATGCATCACTGATCGCGAACCACCGCAGTCTCTCTTAAACTATGCATCATCAGCATCCTCCATCGATTTAGAATTGCTGGTATGATGGTCACCTTTTTTCACCCTTTCGCGTGCTCTAAATAATGCACTTCTTTCCCTCCTCCCCCATCCCCCACCCTTCTTTGTGGCCGAGTTTTACGGTGTCTAGATCCGAGTCCTACGAATACGATAGTGCATGGCATCACGTGGCGTTTTCTGTACTCATGAAACGTGGCTCTTGTTCTCTGGGCCAATCGCAATCGTGTGGCATCGGCGTAGAAAGTGGCTTCTCAGTGGCTTCTCCCACAATAAATGCACCTAGGAAAAATGGTTGGTCCGGTTGGGGAGTGGACGTTGTGGGTAGAGAAGTTCTTGGGGGAAGATGATCCGGGCACGCTGATGCAACGGATGACGATGAGACACAACGTTGAACCCTTTACGATACCTGATTCGTATGCCCTAGTAATATCCAGTAGGCGAATCCGAGGCAAAGCGCAAGTCGAAAAGACGAGGAACAGTGTTAAGCACGCGGAAACCGGCCCGACTTCAATATCCAGTCAGTCAACCTTCGGGCGAAAGTGGCCCGCCACAATCGTCTGGACGAGCGCGCGTATGGGAACTGAATAGATGATACGCGTACCTAAAATACTCTAGTAGCAACCAGTAGATGGTTCAATAAAGAAGAAATAAAGGGAAAGTGTACGTGCGCAACACGTATTGCGAGGGTATGGGATCTGAGCTTGGGGCTAATTTTGTGTTGCGCGTGCTGTATGCTGCATATACGGCATATTTCAGTAGTTGGAGCTATGGTGGTGTGCCCGAAGGGGTATAAATAAGGTGTGAGCGGGGGCTATTACATGAAAGAATGAAATTGCATGTGCATACTAAGACTCGAATCCTCACGCAGAGTGAGTAGTCCCGCTACTCTTCACGCAATATCTGGAGCAAACACAGTTATTTTTGAGGGCGAAACGAACGACGTATGCCTGAGAAGGGCACATGCCGCGATGATCGATTGGGCAAGGCTGGGGGAGTGGCAACGGCGGCGTCGTAGGCAGTGGCGTTCCGTACTATCTGGTTCATTTTAGAGTTAGAGGCCAACCAAAACGGATATGGTCAAAGACCACGTGACTCGATTGAGTTGAACGCCAGAGCCAGGTCGACTGCGCTTTACTTTCTTCCGGTTGTATGTACGAGTGGGGCGAGTGAGGTTCTCTCGCTCTTTCATTTTCAATAAGAGGAGGTGGTCGACTCATCTGCAATTGAGCCATGATCAACCCATTCTGTCCGTGCAAGTCTAATTGATTATACTTCCGCACTTTATTTTCGCCCTCGTACCCATCCTTTCCCTTCTTCCCTCCGCTGCTGCCCACGGCTGCGTTACAAAAGTCATTATAGATGGCACAACCTACACTGGCATTGCTCTCGGTGCGAAG
The DNA here is from genome assembly GCA_003313875.1 of Russula aff. compacta. NCBI lineage: Eukaryota > Fungi > Basidiomycota > Agaricomycetes > Russulales > Russulaceae > Russula > Russula aff. compacta. The sequence continues at coordinate 11,064 of QLOT01003083.1, read as the reverse complement.
CCCTCACATAGTCCCATCCGCCAGATATCCGATATCATGCCTGTGAATGGCGCGGACAACCCGTCCCTGAATTGTGGCCTGAATGCCCAGGTAGCCTCCATGGCCGTTCCCACAAATCCCGGCTCGAGAATGGAGTTCCATTGGGGAAACCCTTCAGGTTCTAATGTGAGTGGCACGCTTCTTTGCCTCATTTAATTCTCCTCTGCTAATCGCCGACTCTTCCAGTACAGGCCCACTGATGCACTGATGACTTATATGGCTGCGTGTGACACGACAAGTTCAACGGTTCGATGGCAAAGTGGTTCAAGATTGACTAAATCGGCAAGAAGTGGGACGGCAATACCTGGTATCAACAGGACATCAGTGCGTTGATCTTCTTTTTCTCCTCTCGGGCGCCACATACTGTAACACATATATGTACTAATGTGTGAAAAAAAAACTCAACAGTGAACGGCGGCCCCGTCTCAGTGACACTCCCCAAGAGGATAGCCCCAGGAGAATACCTCGTCCGACAGGAGATCATTGCCTTCCACCTCGCAGTGAATCTCGGTGGCGCCGAGTTCTTCCCATCGTGCACACAGATTCGCATTAGCCGCTCGCAGACCGACAGCCCAACCAGACCGTCTCCTTTCCCGGCGCGTACCATGATCATGACCCGGGCATCTTTGACCCGAATGTTTACCAACCCGGCTCGCCGTACATATTTCCCGGCCCACCCGTGTCGAACCTCGCCTCGCCCCCAGACATGACGGGCAATCTGACATCTGGTTCTGGTGGTTCTGGTGGTTCGGGTTCGGGTTCGTCTCGTGGCAGCGCCCCTACTAGTTCTGCGAGGAAGGGCATCAAGCCGACGTCAACGGGCACATCCGGTGCGCATTCGACATCCCAGACACGCCCACCTCGTCGAACAACAAGGTCTTCAGGCCCCAGATTGGCAACTGGTGTTACTCGCCCTCGAGGCGTAATTCGACCATCGCCTGGCATAGACGCCAGGCGAGGTCTATGCGCGCCATTCGCCATGATTTTCGCTTTTTGTGATCGCCGACGCCATTCCGTTCTGTTCCTTCTTGATCTGCATGATGGACGTTCACGTTTGATCAACTGGTATGATCCGGAGTCTCGACCCCTTTCCCATTCACAATCTGTAACATTCACTGAAGTCCCGATCTCACCATGTCTTCGCTCATACCACTCCAGCTGGTTGGATCGTATTGCTGTTGTCCAGGAGACCGTGTAACTACTTATTAGACTAACTAATTAAACTGATTAGTTTACCGAGGCAGCCTACGCGATGAATACTCACAACCCCTCAAAGTGTTTGCAGGTACCATGTTAGCCCCAGTGCGTGCTCGTGATATGGCGATTACCCAGTCGCGAGCGCACATGAGGCTTTCGTGGCTTATCAATGCTGGCTGACGGCGACGCCAACAAGTCAATCGAAAGCTAACTTAAAAATGTGCCCTGCACCCTCTGCTCATAACTCACGGCTACAACTAGAAGTACTTGATAAAGTAGTCTGATGAGAGGGAAGCTTGAATTTGCAAGAGGTGGGTGGGACTCTGATAGTCGAATCAATGATATATCAGAGATAGGGAGCCCCATATCCAGTCATTGCCGAGTGGGCGAAAGAGGAAGACCATTCTCGACGTGACTTGTCCGTGTTCGTAAGCCAAATCGGTCACCCCATTTTGGACCAATTAGTTGTTCAACTTGACGAAGTAACACATGGCTTTTGCTCACATTCCCGACAAGGAGCTGTTCATTACTAGTATGTAGGGGGCAGAGTGTCATAGAGTGGAGACAGCACAGGCACGTAGTGTGGGATAGGGAGCGATCAACCCGCACCCTTAGTGAGCACCGAGTTCCTGCCTCCAATTCTAGTATGAAAAACCTTCTACTCAGCACACGTAACATCTCACGAAATTGTTGAGATAACAGTGTCACAGAGCTTATTGAATTCGAGCTATAGTAGGGATCAACGCAGGGTCACCGGTAAGACTAGCAAAAGTAACATCTTTCTTAGGGAGAAAGGGCATAAGTGACGACAGTAGGACGTAAGCAGATGACAACAAACGTCAATGAATGTGAAGCGAAGAGCACTCGTTCATCGCTGACACCCCGTGCATTTACATTTACACACGTCTATCCCAGGGTTCGACAGTCAAGGGGTGATTGAAGAGTTGTTGCGCGGCGACCTGAATGGGTCCCGGTGGCTGTGGCCCTTCTATATGAATACTTTGAAGCGCGGGTAACACGTTTGTTACTCTTTCCTCTGCGAGCTGTTGCAATGCGGAAATGACGAGTGGTGCAACCTCCTCAAATAGGTATAAATTCTTCACAGAGGTAAATGGGAGGAAAAGTTCAAGCCATTGACTATTCTCCATATTGTCTTCCCAACCAGGCGTTAATTGGTCGAATTGATTCTCGCGGACGTTGATTGTTTCAAAAGTGGAGAGAGTAAGTGATAAGGAGCGAAAGGCCTCGGTCAAGAATGAAAGCTGCCAATCTGAGCTGTTGCACCGGGTTGACAGACAGAGGTTTGGCAGAGAATCTATCTGCGGTTGTTGGAAAAGTTCGACACTAGGGTAACGATCGTCAAGGACCACATCTGCCGTCTTGAGTGCGCTAAGTGTTTCTGTACGACAAACCAACTGGTGGAGTTGTGACAGGTCAAGAGTGAGCTGGTGGAGTAGAGTTATGTTGACCGAGGTGAGTAGAGGGGTATCGACCCGGGATATGAAGTCCTCGCAGTACTCGCTGACGCCGCGGAAAACAAAGCCGGTGAGGGCAGGGAGGATAGTGCGTATAAGTGGGGACAGATGTCGGGTTGCACGGTTAGGGCGAGATCGAGAGGATTGAAATTGGAGTACGAGGAAATCGAGGCTGGTGGCCGCAGAGAGGCAAGTGGCCATCGCCTCGGGGGAAATATACGCAGAATGCGGAATCTTTTCAAGTTGAAGTGTGACAAGGTGGCCGCTGGAAGACAAAAGGAGCTTTCGTAGTGCCGGATATGGAAGATAATCCAATTCGCAATGTTGTAGACATGGGGCGGATCCACCCATGAAGGTCTCAGGAACGACCAGTGTCGTTCTTTCGATGCCTGATTGAAATTTCAGATGTGTCAGCTCCGGGAATGGCTTCTGCATCGCCCTGCCGAATCTTCTCAATTGCCAGATTGAGACCTTGTCGATCATGATTCTAATTTCACACACACGATCGTTGCGCTCGAGTGCGGCAATGATGTTGTCCGGGTCCTCTGAGCATTGATAGTCAGATATGAAAATAGGCAAAGGTGGCCAGGTATCCAACATCTCCCTCACAGGTTTGCTTGCATTGCAGGTAAGTTTCAGATCCAGGCGATGCGGTGATGCAAAGACGATGGATCGCCATTCTCGACACACATGTGTCAGCTTGATCCACCCCTCCGAGTGAATATCATCCATATGCACATAGAAGTCAAATACTTCCAGGAGAGCCTCGTCTGGAAGTGCTTTGATGGTTACTGCTCGATGACGCCCGTTGTCAGTAATTAAAGACGAAAGGGACCTACACATTAGCACTCACCTCGACCATCCTCGGCCCACACCTTCCTACGCCGACGTGCAATACGCTTTCTAGCATTCAAACTCTTGACAGTCAGCATCAAAGAAGTTCTGGGGAGTGAGCAGTTGATAGAGTAGCTGCTTAATAGAGAGAACGGATGACGGATGGGAGCTGGAGTACGCCAAAGCAAAGTCAAGTCAGTACTACGGTAAGTGATTGCTTGGCATCCTGATAGGGTGCTTTAGTCGTACCTGTCAGAGCTCCTGATGGGGGCGAAGAACTTTAGAAGACATGACGGATGCAGTCAGTGGTCGCGTTTAATATCCTTGCACCTCATGCATAGCCATGCTCATGTACGCGCTGCACAGCCTGGTGTCTGTGCACCACGAGGCAGAGGCCGTGTCCTCGCTGCTGAAAGCTGACAACTGTGGAAAGTGGTATCTCGGCTTCTCGTCAGATAGAACTTCTTTTTGGGATACGCCTATCCATCCTGTGCCAATTAAATCCAGACAACTGCAAATGCATGGGGTGGAGGTAAGTCTTAGGAACTTGAAAGGGAAACTATCATTTTTCTTTCATCATTCATCCGATCGCTCTGCGCTTGCGAGGCAAGTACAAACAATCTGGCTCACCGAGACTCTCGGTGTTACTATGATGAGTCCCATGCTAAGGCCATGCTACCTGCCACGCTACGCCAATCTAAGCACTGGCATGAGGCATTATTGCGACGGTCACGACAATTTGAACAATTTGAGACTGAAAGATGTCCTAGCTCCCTGGCTCCCTATGGCCTTCGCTCTGAATTTGAGTTTCACTGGCTTCTCATATCTTCATTAAATTCTGGGCACACGCAATATGTCTGATATGCGAACCCCTGCCGTCTCTCTTGAATCATCCATCATCAGCGTCGTCTGTAACTTTCAAGTTGCCGGTATATCCGTCACTTTTGATCCTTTGCGTACTCTTGTCTCTAAACCGTGCCCTTCTTTCCCCCCTCAGTTGGTGTGTTTAAGGAGTGGACGTTGTGAGTAGAGGAGTTCTTGAGAGAAGATGAAATGCGCATGCTCGCGCAAGTGATGACGATGAGACAACGCTGAGTTCTCTAGGCCTTGAAGGGGCCCCGTTATGCATACTTACAGGATATCTGGTTCGTATGCCCCAGTAATGTCGATATCAAGTAGGCAAATTCGAGGTAAAGAGGGGGGGGAAAGTCGAAGAGACGAAAATAAATTTCGGATGTCGGGCACCATGCAAGGAAGCGGAAACGTACCTGCCTTCCATCTCCAGTAAACCGACGAAAATAGCAGCCCGCCACAATTATCTGGACAAGCGTGGGTTTGGGAACTGAACGGGTGATAAATGTGCCTAGGAAACTTCAGTAGTAACCACCACATTGTTTAACAAAGAAGCAATGTACGCAATGCGTGCTGCGAGGGTATGGAATCTGATTGTGTGACTGAGGGGTACTGTATAAAGAAAGTCTGAGCGAGGATGAAGCATGAAAGAATGAGGTGTCATGTCCGTTCCAAGACTCGAATCCTAACGCCCACCCTTTACGAAATATCTGGAGGGAGCGAGCACAGCTGTTTGTTTTTGAGGGCGAAACTGAACGACGTACACCAGAGAAGAGCACATGCCGCGATGATCGGTTGGGCAGGGCAGGGCTGATGGCAACGGCGGCTGTGTAGAGAGGAAGCAAAAAGCCCGGATAATCGTTACTATGAATATCACGTGACTCGTTTGAGTTGAATGCCAGAGCCAGTCGGCTACACCTTGCCACTTTCTTCGATTGTATGTTGGAGTGGGGCGAGCGAATGTCCCTCGCTCTTTCATTTTCAATAAGATTGGGTCGACTCATCTGCAATCGAGTCGTGATTAACCCATTCTGTCTGAGCAAGTCTGATTGATTTTGCTTCCACGCTCTATTCTGTCCGTTGCCCCCGTCCTTTCCCTTCTCCCATCCGCCGCTGCCCACGGCAATGTTACAGAAGTCTTCATAAATAGCATCACCTACTGGCAACGTTCCGTGTGCGAAGCCCTCTCATAGCCCCATCGCCAGATATCCGATATCAACCCTGTGAATGGCGCAAAAAACTTGTCCTTGAATTGCGCCCGAACGCCAAGTTAGCCTCCATGGTCGTTCCTGCGAATCCCGGCTCGAAGATGGTGTTTCATTTGGGAGACCCTGGTGGTGAATATGTGAGTGCCGATCTCCCCCGCCTTGTATGGTGTACATTTGCAAACTGCCGACGCGTCTCTACTTTACAGTGGCTTCTTTTTCTTCTCTCGGGTGGCATATAGCACACATATATGCTAACGCGCCAACAAAAAATACTTGACAGTGGACGGCAAGCCCGTCTCAGTTACTCTTCCCACGAACAGAGCCCCTGGAGGATACATCATCCGGCAGGAGATCATCTCGCCATGACTCTCAGCGGCGCCCAGTTGTACCCATCCTGCACCCAGATCCGCATCGGTGGCTCGCAGACCGGCCCGCCCAATCAGACCGTCTCCTTTTCCGGTGCATACCATGATCGCGACCCGGGCATCTTTGACCCGAACGTGTACGACTCTGGCTCGCCGTACATATTTCCTGGCCCACCCGTGTCGAAGATTGCCTTGCCCGCGGACATGACAGGCAATCTGACGTCTGCTTCTGATGGCTCGGGTTCGGGCGTGGGCTCTAGTGGCGATGCCCCAAGTAGTGCCGCGATTAGTTCTTCGAGGAAGCGCGCCATGCTTATCTTTACAGGCAAAACGTCGGCGACGTCGAACGACAAGGTCAAGGATGGCAATTCATGTGGCCCGTCCTCGAGGCGTAATTCGGGCATCGCCCACCACAAACACCAGGCGAAATCTATGCGCGCCATTCGCAAACATTTTCACTCTTCATGATTGCCTCCGTTCCATTCCGTTCCTTCCTAATCTTCATATTGGACTTCCATGTTTGATTAACTGGTAAGAGCCAGAATCGATACCTTTCTTCTTCACAAAGTGTAACATTCGCTGGATCTGAAATTTGCATATCTCACTATTCCATTCCTACCTTCTTCGCTCATACCACTCCAGCTGGTTGCATCGTAGTAGTCATCGTTGCCGTTGTCCAGGAGACCATGCAACTTCTTATTTTACTGACTATTTAAACACCATCAAACCAATTACTTTACCGAGGCAACCCTCTACGCGATGCACACACACAACCCCTCAAGGTACTAGTTATAGTCGTATATATGTGCTCGTGATCCGGCCATGAGCTGGTCAAACACGAGGCTTCTCGTGGCTTACACCTGCAAGCTGCCCGCTAACTTAATTCCACAGTGGCCAAACCGAGTCGGTAACCCATTTTTGACTAATTTGTATTTCAACTTGACGAAGTAATACATGGCATTGGCTCGCATATATGACAAGAAGTTGTTTCATTACTTACTAGTATGGATCATAAAGTGGAGATAGGTCTCAAGGAGGTCTCAAAGTGTAAGACAAACAGTGAGAAATCGGCAAGCAAGAGATGGGAAGCAGAAAGCACTCATCCATCACTGACCCCCGGTGCATTTAGTACCGCCAGCCATCCCAGGGTTTGACAGCCACAGGGTGATTGGAGAGTCGTCGCGCTGCAATGAATTGACCAATACCCTTCCGGCTGGGCCCCGACAGCTGGAACCCTTCTACATAAAGATTTTGAAGCGCGGGCAATACGTCTGTTACTCTTTCCTCGGCGACCTCTTGCAGTGCAGGCGCGACAAGTGGTGGAACAAACTTTGATAGGCGCAAATTCTTCACAGAGGCGAATGGGTGGAAAACCTCGAGCCATTGGTTGTTTTCCATGTCGTCTTTCCAAAAAGGTGGTAGTGGTGCAAATGTACCCGCGCAGATGTTGAGAGTTTCAAACGTGGAGAGAGTAGGGGATAATGAGCGACATGCCTGGGCCAGGAATGAACACTGCCAATCTGACCCGTTGCACGACATTGACAGCCAGATCCTTGGACGAGGACCTCTTAGCCCTTCTTGGGAAAGTTCGATGTCAGCACCAAAACTGTGAAGCTCCACTTTTGCGATGTTAAATGCGCCGAGTGTTTCTGTACGGTCAATGAACTGGTGGAGTTGTAAAAGATCCAAAGAGAGCTGGTGGAAGAGTTTTATACAGAAAAAGTTTAGTAGAGGGGCGTCGACCCGGGAGATGAAGTCCTCCAAGTACTCGCTGGTGCCGCGGAAGGTAAGGCGGGTGAGAGTGTGGAGGGTAGTACGGATGAGTGGGGGCGGACGTCGGGTTGCACGGTTGGGGCGAGATCGAGGGGATTGGAATCTGAGTGCGAGGTGTTCGAGGCTGGTCGCGGCTTCGAGGGAAAAGACCATCGCCTCGGGTGAGATGTATGCCGAATGCGGAATCTTATTAAGCTCAAGAGTGACGAGGTGATGGGCAGACGAAAGGAGTTTTTGTAATGCCGGAAATGGAAGGTAATCGACTATGCCACACACTAGACGTGGGACGTATCCGCCCAAGAAGGTCTCAGGAACGACCAGAGTCGTTTCATCTGAGAGTAGTGTCAGGTCTTCCAGCGCCGGGAATAGCTGCTGCATCGCTCTGGCGAGTTTTCCTAATAGTGGGCTTGAAAGGTGCTTGAAAGAGACGCGAATTTTGCACACACGATCGTTGTGTTTGAGAGCAGCAATGATGTTATCCGCACCCTCCTCTGAGCAAACATAAGCAGATATGGTAATAGGCAGAGGTGGCCAGGTATCCAGCATCTCCCTCACAGGTCTGCTTGCATTGCAGAAAAGTCTCAGACTCAGGCGAAGCGGTGATGCAAAGACAATCGATCGCCATCTTCGACACACATGTGTCAGCGTGATCCACCACTCCGAGCGAAAAACAATATGATCATAGAAGTCGAACACTTCCAGGAGGACTTCTTCTGGAAGTGCCTCAACGGTAACTGGTCGGTGAAGTGGACCGATGCCACCCCAAGTCAGTGACTCTCACGCAAAAGGGATCCGCACATTACAATAACACTCACCTCGATCATCGCCGACCAACAGCCCGTTACGCCGACGCGCAATATACGTTCCAGGATTGAAGCCCTTGACAGTTTTTTTTTTTTTTTTTTTTTTTTTGGTTTCCATTATCGTGCACCTCGGGGTACAGAACCCCATGTAGCACTGACTAGACAGTATATACTACTCCTGTATGTATCTGGTGAATTTATCCTTATGCGGATCATCCCCTATGACCGTGGTCATCGTTGTGTAGTGCGAGGGAAGGGAGGTGTCGAGCGTGGTGGTTAGTGTCCACGCCAGGAGACGGTGGTATGGCGAGTACGTTTGGCCGGAGGTATTAGTGGGGTCGCTTGCCCGGCTGGAAGTGAAGCGTGTACTGTACGCGCATAAGGTGGTCGCCCGTGTGTCGTCCGGCCCTTAGCTGAGTATTTGCGTGCGCTGCGATCTTGGCGCGCGCTGCCGACGCTACAAGGAGAATTAAGGTTTATGGAGTACGGGTATAAGGGAGTTGTGGTAGTCGTGGTGTAGGGAGGGTGGGGGGTGAGGGTGGTGGGAGGTGAGGCGTGGGGCGGGCGAGTTATAGTGCGGTGAAAGTGAATCGATGGCTGGCATCGATGTAGTTGGCTAATGGTTTTGCAGCGTCTGCGTTTCCTAGCATATCCTCCAGTGTTAATCTTTTATTCTTCTCCTTCATCCTCATTTCCAGCGTCCATCTTTCGTGAGCGTATCCTGGGCATTCCAGTAAGAAATGCTCCACGGTTTCGGAGCCAGCACCGCAAGCAGGGCACCTCTGGCTGTCCACCTTATTAATCTTGTTAAGGTACTTGTTAAGTGGGACATGTGTCATGAGGAGTTGCGCGATTAGACTGGCCGATCTGCGCGCGATGTCAGCGTTGCTTAAATTCTTAACAAAATGAACTGAAGGTGTTTTAGAATCTATTTTTAGTATGCTTTGTCCTCTGTCCGATTTTCTCCAGTCGTCTGTCCATCGCTTGTTAAGTGCTGTGTTGTGGTTTTGTTTGGCTGCAGAAGGGTTGGTGGTTAGCGGGCGTCTCAAGAATACAGGTAGGGATTTCTTGTCTGTGGTCAGGCCTCCTGCGGCTCGTTTAGCCTCAGCGTCTGCCTTCTCGTTTCCCTGGATGCCAACGTGTCCTGCAGTCCAGCGGAGGACTAGCGGGTGCTTTTTGCGTCCCCTCCGTTTTTGGAGAGAATTTGCCTGACGTATAATTTCTCGGGCTACGTCGTGTGTGGGGCCTCTTAGGTCTGAGTTGAATGCTCTTAGGGCTGCCTGGTTGTCGACCCCTATGGAGGTGGGGACGCAAATTGCTCTCTCCGTTTTGAGTAGGTGTATTGCTAGCATTATACCGATGAGTTCTGCTTCGTGGACCGTGTGCTTTTCTTCCGGTCCAAGGTGATAGTGTAGTACCCGTTGGGCACCGTCTGCCCGAGTCAGTACCGCTGCTGCACCTATTTTACCTTCCATTGCTGAGCCGTCTGTGAAGATCATAATGTCCTCGTTTGCCTCGCGCGCCTCTTTGACAGAGGCCTCTTTGTCGTCAGGGATACTGATGGAGAAGGGTAACCTACCTCTGTGTGCTGGGTTGCGTGGCTTGGCAGGTGTTTTGGCTATAAGTTTGGTGTCGTGGGCGAAGTCGCTGAAGATGGCGTGCAGAGGGGTTCGATGGTGCCTGGTGTCACGCCTGCTGCATTTCTTTACCGGGTCGTACAACGGGTGGTTGAGAGGGATAGCTGCTAGACGAGCTGCCGCTCTTTGGCACCATTTGCTGACGATGTGTACTGCTGGGGAGAGGAAGGCAACTGCGTTAAGAGTGTCAGTCGGGGATGTGCGGAGTGCGCCTGTTACGGCTATGGCCCCGCTTCGCTGTATGGTGGTGAGTTTACTTAGGACGTTTGTCGAGCCTATATTCTTCAGTCCCAGTTGATACTCGTTGGGGGGGTTGCACCAGACATCTGCGCTGTATAGGATCCTCGGGAGCGCCACTCCTATGTACATGCGTCTTGCGAATTTTGGCGTGAGGCCCCAGGAAGGCCTTGTCACTCTTCTGATTTGAGTCGCCCATTTAGTGCCTTTTTCGACGGTGTAACTGTGGTGAGCTTTCCAGTCGAGGTGTTGGTCCACTATTATTCCCAGGTACTTGGTCGATTTTGTAGGCTCTATTGTAATGTTCGGCAACTCCATCGGAGGGCGTTCCTTTTTGTTGTTCCTGTGTGCAAAGTCTATTAGTGCTAGTTTGGAAAGCTCTAGTGGGGAATTGTGGGAGGTAGACCACTCGTTTATGCCATCCTCTCTCGTTAGCATGTCGGCGAGAATTTCATGTGTTTCTGTAAAGTCTTTTGCGGCTGCTAATATTAACGCGTCGTCCACATATGCGATTGCTTGCTCTGTTTTCAAAACAGGGATATCTAGAATGTCAGCGTTGTAAAACTGGTAGAGGATCATCGAAAGCGGGTCTCCCTGTCCTATACCATTGTTGATACTTATCGCTTCGGAGGTATAGTCATCGA
>QLOT01003075.1:0-10107 GCA_003313875.1 Russula aff. compacta | reverse complement strand
GTTGTGGTATCGGCAGTATCGCTCTTTACAGAAGGACCAGTGTTCAAGGGCGTGTGAGTGGGTGTAGTGGGGTTTGCAGCGATGGGTGAGGGGACGAGAGAGCACTTTGTGGGCACAGGAGCACGGTTTGAACTCGTGGAATTGGTGGGTAGTGTAAGGGGCCGAGCGGAGCAGGGACCTGAGGAATTGTTTTGACTGAGACTCCAGGGCGGGTTGCTGGGGCTTTGGAAGTGTGCACGTCGTCCTTTTATCTTCTGCAATGGTCGGTGTCTGTGGTATTCCTGGATGAGGTCTGACGCATGCACCTGGTCAGCTGGTTCCCAAGTGTTGTCACTTTCCGGGTATCCCTTCCATTTGATGAGATACTGGAGCGCTCCACTCCTGCCACATCGTCGGTGACTCCTTATCCGCTCCACTTCATATTGTTCTTCTCCACCTATGAGGTCAGGGGGTGGCCGAGAATAGTTCAGTCCATGAGCTGTTGTTTCGTGATAGGGCGATAGGAGGGAAGCGTGGAACATGTCATGGATCTGCCAAGTGAGGGGGAGCTCCAATTGATACGCCACTGGGGATATCTCCTTCCAGATCTTGAAGGGGCCATATCTCTTTGGAGTCAGCTTGGAGCTTTGGTGGGGAAGTCGGAGATGAGTGGCTTCCAACCAGACCTGGTCTCCTGTTTGGAATTGGGACGGAGGGGCTATTCCGGCCTTCTTATTGATGGCCTGTACTGCTTCTCATCTTGCTTCCATCATTCGCTCCACTCTTTTCTCCGCCGTTTCGTTATCTGAGGGAGTGATGCTTTGTGGAGCGAGGATAGGTTCGTACCCCAGCAGGATTTGATTGGGCGATAGTCCTGTGGTGGTATCGACCCGATTATTGTGTACTGCTGTGGCCATTGTGATCCACTGTGTCCAATCTTCAGGGTGCATTGCTGTCACCATTCGAAGGTATTGCTCCACCCATTGGTTCTTCCACTCCGTCAGTCCATCTGTTTGGGGATGGAAGGCAGTAGATAAATTCTGTGCGATTCCCAGCTTCTTTGTGAGTGCTCGACCAAAGTGGGATGTGAACCGGGGGTCTCTGTCGCTGATGACCCTAGTGGGGAGCCCAAACCATCGATAGATGTTATCCAGATATAGCTGAGCGATTCCTAGACCAGTTATGGTTGTGGAGCATGGTAGGAACACTGCCGCCCTTGAGCATCCGTGGTCCACAATGGTAAGGATGGCGTCAGTTCCTCTGTGTGGGGGAAGTCCGGTGATCAGGTCCATTGCCACCGTTCTGAATGGTAGGGTGTGTTCCTTTGTGGGAATGCAATATAAGGGGGTACGTTTCCGGTGGGTGGTTATCTTCGTTTGTTGGCATATTGCGCATCCTTTGATATAGTCCGCAATCCAAGTCTTCATCCCTGGCCACCAGTGGGTCTGTTGCACTTTTCGCATTGTCTCGTCTCTTCCAGGATGTTCTGCCATAGGTGTGTTGTGTGCCTTGCTGACAATTGCTCTTTTGACCTCTTTGACGTTTGGCACAATGGTTTGCCCTTGGGCAGTGGTGGCAGCTCGTATTCAGTGTGGGGGTATCAGGACGATATCTTTGTTGTCCTCTGCTCCTTGGTCTACTCCTGGGGGTCAGGACAGTGCGTCAGCGGTAGTGTTGGTTTTCCCGGGTATGTATTCTAGTTCATAGTCATATTCTTGTAGGTCTGCATGCCATCTGGCTGTTCGTTGGTTTAGGTTTCTTGGGGACTTCCAGCACTGCAAGTTGGCATGGTCGGTGCAGATGATAAAGGGCATCTTGGTCCATCCCAGGTAGTGTCGCCAGTGAGCCAGAGCTTTCATTACTGCCAGTAGTTCCCACTCATAGATGTCATAGTTTCGTTTGGTGGGTGTGAAGGTGGCTGAGTAATAAGCAATGGGGTGGAGGACCGGTTTGTGGCGTTTAGCTAGTGTAGGGGTAGTGTGTTCTCCCTCCTGCGAGAGTACGGCGCCCACGCCGTAAGCAGAGGCATCGACCTGAAGTACAAAGTGTTTGTCAAAGTCCGGTTGATTGAGGACTGGGCTGCTACACATGCGAGTTTTGAGTTCCTCAAATGCTCGTTGGTGGGCAGGTGTCCAATGCCAGACAGTAGCCTTCTTAGTTAAGTCCAGGAGGGGCCGAGCAATACCAGAGTAATTGGGGACGAAGTATCGATAGTAGCCAGTGAAGCCCAGGAATTTGCGCACATCAGTAGGGGTTCTTGGGGGGGTCCAGTCGGCGACGCCTTGGAGCTTCTTTGGGTGCATCTTCAGTTGGTTGTTGCCCACAATAACTCCGAGGTATTCAATCTCCTTTTGTTTGAACTCGCACTTCTCCGGCTTGAGATAGAGGTCATTTTGTTCTAGTTTGTCAAGTATACTGTGCACATAGGTCCGGTGTCGTTGTACATGTTGGGCCTCCGTTTCATGGGGGTATCAGGCTGTGTGGATGGCCAAGTCATCCATATAGACAGACAACCATCCTTGGCCCACCTCACTTCGGAAGATGGTGTTCATCATCATTTGGAAGGTGGCAGGGGAGTTAGTAAGACCAAAGAACATAACTGTGGGTTCGAACAACCCTTCTGGGGTGAGGAAGGCAGCTTTCCATTCGTCGCCCTTCTTGATGCGAACATTGTTGTACCCCCATCGAACATCGAACTTAGTGAAGAGTGTGCATCCACTAAGCCGGTCGATTACCTGGGGAATGAGAGGGGAGACATTGCGGTTTCGTTTAGTCCATTTGTTGATAGGTCGATAATCCTGTACTGGTCGCAACTTGCCATCCTTCTTTTTGACAAAGAAGAAACTGGCCACATAGGGGGATTTGGAATTTCGGATAGTGCCTCTGGACAAGTGCTCCTGCACGAACTTGTGAGCCTCCAGTTTCTCTTCCTGGGTAAGGGGGTAGAGTCATCCTGGTAGTGTGGAAGGTGCACCGGGTAGGAGTTCGATAGCATGGTCCCATATTGTGTACTGGGGAAGTTGTTGTGACTCTTGTTCACTGAACACCTTGGCATGCCTTTGGTATTCTTCTGGGACTTTTGGGACGTTGGTGGTTTCTGGGGTGTTAAGTGTGACCTTTCCGATGAAGTATTGATCCCTGGAGAGTGGTCGAGGGACGTTCTTCGTTCTGGGGACGAATTGGGCTTTATGCGCATTATGGGCCCTTAGGACAATTGGCAGTTGGGTGGTGTCAATCCATCCTTGTTTCCAGTCAATCTTGGGTTGGGTAGCAGCAAACCAGGGGTAGCCTAGTATCGCCTTGTGTTCCCCTAGATCTGACAGGAAGAATCGATGTTTGGTGCTGTAAGGATCGTCCTTACCTTGCGCTCAGATCGTGCCGGACCATGCCTCCCAGAAGCGCCTTCCAGCGTCCTGAAAACCAACTCCCTTCCATCCTCTCGTCCTACTCTATCACCCACCTTCGTCGACCTTTTTCTTTCCCTTTCTGCTGTGTTCTGTCGCCCTTCGTCTCGTTGTCTTGCCTCCCACTTCCGTCGTCCGGCTCTACCCTAGAAGTCTTGCCTTGGCCCCTCGACACCCTCCCAATCGTCTCGCTACCCAGCCACGCGAGTCGTGCGTCGACCACAGCCCTGCGACTCACTCCATTCATGTCGCAATGCTCAGCCCAGCAGGCTCCGTCATCCCTCCCTTTCATCAGTCATCCTTTCCTTTCATCTTCTTTTCCCTTTCATCAGTCATCCTTTCCTTTCATCTTCTTTTCCCTTTCATCGCCTTGTGCCGCCCCTCAAAAACTCAACTGCCATTCCTCGCATCATTGGCCCTCGCCCTGCCCATCTCGTATCATCTCTCGCGTCGCTGGCTTCGCCCCAGCCGCCTCCGATGCCCCTCGACCTCTGTTCGAGTGGAGCCACGCAGACCACGTTGCCCGCCTTCATCGGCCCCGTGTCGTCACCGGACAAAACGATTGGAGTGCCGTGGTTGGATTATGGTTCCGGATTCCGTTTAGTTCGTGTGCCCGCTGTTTCATCGTTCATCTCCCTTTGTTCTCTCCCCTCTGTTCTCTCTATGATCATCCCTACCACTCTCATTCCCCTTTCATGCCACCAGTCCTCCACTACGTTACAGTTTGTGCTAGACTTCGTACGATACAACTCGGATGGCCACTTTAGCTACAGGCTCGAATGTATATAAACTCACCCGTTTTGATTGCTGCCAATGTAGACCCGTTGAGCGCGCCTGCGCCTTCCCTCTCATCTTCCTGTGTGAACTAAGGAATATATGGAAACGCGTCCGTATCTTAGAGCCCACTTACTGTCTTCCCCTACCTCTGTTCTATTCCTCCAGTCACTTCGACTCTCCACTCTCCTCTTGGTTCTTGTCTGCCTTAACTCTTGGTCCCTAGGGTCTACTGCTTCCTGCGGTCAAACGCAACACGCACGTAAGCCATTCAGTGCGTTGGGTTCCTGTCTGGATCTCCAGGTCCGTATAATACTTGAGACTGCCGCTTTTGTTTTCTGTCCCGTCGACGTTGTATAGTGGTCTAGGTTTCTCTAGTTGCTTGATAGGTAGTTGAAGCCATTTTGCATATTGCAGGTTCATGAAGTTCTCTGTAGCCCCTGAGTCAATGAGGGCTATTCCGTCGGCTCTTTTCATGATCGAATGTGCATAGAATCGAACAGTCATCAATTTCCGAGCAGATATATACACATTGTCACTGTTACTTCGCCTAATCAGTGCCGCTCTGATCAGGCAGTGGGAAAATCCTCAGCTACGCCCATCTCATGGGCAAGGCATTCTTTCTCTGCCATCGACATCCTCTCCAGGTGTGCACGCACTGTGGCTACAGTGTCGTTCATTGCTGGGCCTGGTAGATCTTCTTCTTCCTCTGGGTCGAAGTCCATATAGTTGACTCATTTCTTGGTGGTGTCTCTTTGTGGGCAGTTGCGCGCGAAATGTCCTATCTTGCCACAGGTGAAACAGGCATTATTCCCTGCTCCCTAGGCTACTCGGCCTTGGAGGTTTCGGTTGTTCGTTTGTGGCCTTTGTCTCCAATTGCCTTGATTCCTATTGCGCCAGTTAGTAGGGGCACAGCCTCTTCCTATGTCCATGGGGACAGGGATGTTGTTCATGGATGGGGGTGCAGTGGAAGAGTTGTAGACTGGTCGGCTTGCTTGTCCTCCTTGATAGTTTCCACGTCTGGTGAAGAAGGGTCGTCTGATGGGGTTGTTGAGCCGCTGAGGTATTGCCTCCTCCTTGGTATCCTTGGTGTCTCAAGATCCCTTCGATTAGAGACTTCCCTTGCGCTAGGTGCTTGACTCGTTCTTTGAGGGATTGGTAGTCCACAGGGAAGGGAGGTTTGAGGGTATCCTGCAGGATAGACTCTGGCAGTCCTTTGAGGAACATATTGAACATCTCTTGGTTGCCTTGGGTGTAGTCAGCTTTTCGGGCCAGCCCTTCAAATTCGGCTACATAGGCATCATAGTCATTGTTCCTCATCTTGCAGTTTTCGAGCTTGATCCTGGCGCATTGAGGGGCTTGAGTATCTTGGAATTGCTCTCTGAATTCCACTAGGAACTGATCCCATAGTGTCACCGCCAAGGGTTTGACAGCAACAAAAGACTATAGCTAAGTCTCTGCTGTGACTTAGAAGACAGATAGGGTAATCTGGGTTCCCGCTTGCAGTGCTTCGACACTGTAGCCACCCCTTAGAGTAGAGAAGATGATGAAGAGTAAGTCACTGTGATTGACAGGAGACTCAACTTGCCAGTACAAGGTAGCTACAAGTCTCTACTTATAGAGGATGCGGATCCTAGGATCCAAAAGGGGTAACTGTACTCGTTATAGTAGGCTGAAATGAAGACACAAACGGGGAACAAGAGGAGCACCGAGAAGAGAACAAGGGCTGCGTCAAAAGGGGTTAACAAAGGGTCACAAGGACCCGAGAGAGCATATGATCCTTGGAGAACAATGAGGATCGCTTAGGAATGGGGTGCAGACCAAAAATATAGTACAGTGCCTCAGGCGCACACACAAACAAACAGTCCAATCAGACTCCTGGCCGGTTCCACAACTTACAGGAGCGCAAGCAGTTGAATGCTTACCCCAGGCCGGTTACAGCATATGTCTCACCATGCCCTTGTGTGGCATCATGATTCTGTAAAAGGAATATCTATAGATGCTTCAACTGATCGCGATCAATTGCCATGCTCCGGTTGTGAGCTGGGGAAGCAGTCTCAATTACCCTTCTCAGCTTTGGCCAAGTGCTTGGACCAGCGGTTACAGATCGTACATAGTGATCTAGCTGGGCCGATGCAGACAAGATCAATTCAGGGCGCACAGTATATTGCAACATTTATTGATGATTACTCCCAGTTTGGGGTAGTCTACTTTCTCAAATCCAAAGATCAGTGCACAGCAGTGTTCAAAACTTTCTTGGCTTGGGCTGAGAATCAGACTTCCAAGCATCTGCTCATGCTGCACTCTGATCACAGAGGAGCATACCTATCACATGCCCTGCATTCTATCTTGAAAGATAAGGGAATTGAGCATAGATTGACAATGCCAGGATCACCACAACAGAACAGTGTAGCTGAGCGATGGAATTGTACTATCTTAGACAAGTCACACTCTATGTTACACAGTGCCAGCTTATCACTCGGCTTCTGGGAGCTTGCAGCGGATGCTGCTGTGCATACATACAATCACACTCCCACATGCGTTCTTGGGTGGTGGATCCCACACGAGCTATAGAGTTCTGGACATGTTCCAGATGTCTCCTACTTTCACATCTTCAGATGCAAGGCATATGTACATGTGCCTGAGGACAAGCGTTGGAAGCTCGATCCCTGGTCAATCGAGATGACACTTGTCAGGTATGTGCTGGGTTCTAAGGGTTACCAGCTATGGAATTCAGATACCCAGGCGATCCTCTGCAACCCTTGGTCCTTGACGGACCAGTCACACTCCCTATTCCCTCGTGTGAACCAGATGGTCCCGCACCTTCTCGGGGCAGTCAGATGCCTCTGCACGTCAGCCCTGAACCTCCATGCACACCCCCCTCCATTCCACTAACTCATGATAGCACAGTCTTCCATACTCCTCCTTCCCATCCACCAGCATCCTCACCCCCTGCCTGCCCTCATGCCACGCACGTCCAGAGAGATCCTCTGATGCGTCCGCACTCCTCGCTGCCAGGTCCCTCGTTCGGGCCTCCAGCAGGACCTCCTCCAGTCGAGGAGGGTTATTGCCTCCAGGATAATCCACCGAAGGATCCTAAGTACTTTGGGCTGGATAATGCAGAACACAATCCCATGACTGGGTGACTTGGGCACTTGGCACTCTTGGCAGCTGCTGAATATCAAGATCCACTCACTTACAAGGAAGCAATGTGATTGGACTTAGCCGATGAATGGCAGCGTGTGTGTCAATATGAAATGGATGCGCTTGCCAAAAATGGAATGTGGAAGCTCATCGACTTGCTGCCGGGCTGCAAGGCCATCAAGTCTAAATGGCTATTCAAGCGCAAAGCAGATGGACGCTTTTGCACGTGGTTGGTAGCAAAAGGGTTCACACAAATACAGGGTATAGATTATGATGAAACTTTCTCTCCAGTTGCCAGATTTGAGTCCTTGTGACTATTATTAGCGTTGGCCACACTAGAGGATTGGGAGATCCACCAGATGGATGTCAAGTCAGCGTTCCTCAATGGCACACTGGATGAGGAGATCTTTATGGAGCAACCCAAAGGTTTCATCAATTCTGACCACCCTAATAAGGTTTGCCTTCTGATTAAGGCAATCTATGGTCTCAAACAAGCCTCGTGCGCATGGAATCTGTTGTTCCATGGAGTTCTCATTGAGCTTGGCTTCACACGCATGCACTCTGATGCAGGTGTATACATGTATCTTCGCCAAGAAGGGGAGGGTCTAGTCATAATAATCCTCTATGTCGATGATATCACGTTGCTCAGCGATAAGATCAAGGAGATCATGTGGATCAAATCTGCGCTTGTGGACCAGTATAAAATGACTGATCTAGGCGAGATCAACTCTTATCTTGGAGTCCAGATCAAGCGCAACAGATCAATCGGTTACTGGAGCTAGAATCAATCCTGCTACATCTCAGAGATCCTTACACGCTTCAGAATGGCGGATGCCAATTCCGTGTGTACCCCCCTTCCTGCAGGCGCTGAAGTGCAGCATGACGGACAAGCCACTGCCTCAGAGATCAAGTACTTCCAGCAGATCATTGGCAGCCTCCTCTATGTACAGATTGGCACGCGCCCCAACATCTCTTTTGCAGTCTCGTGCCTCATGCAGTACACCTCAAATCCCTCACCTCACCATCTACGCCTTGTGAAGTATGTCTTATCTTATCTCAGAGGCACTTCAGATCTTAGGCTACGCTATGATGGATCGCAGGGAGATGGACTCCATGGCTACTCTGATTCCAGTCTTGGGGATCAGGCCAATGACTATCCTTCCACATCTGGCTATGTCTACTTGCTGGCTGGCGGTGCTATTTCATGGACATCACGCAAGCAGAAGACTGTAGCACAGAGCACAACTCACACTGAGTACATGGCGCTCGCTGATGCAGCAAACCAAGCCACATGGTACCGGAGCATTCTCTCAGAGCTAGGCTAGGCTACCACTGATCCCATTCCCCTACATGGTGACAACAAGGGCGCTATTGATCTCACGCTTAACCCTGTCACTGGTAGACACTACAAACACATCACCATCAAGCATCACGCTATCCACGAGTATGTTGAGAACAAAACCATTGACCTTATCTGCACACCCACACTTGACATGCTTGCTGATGGATTCACGAAGCCACATGCACATGTGAAGCTCCGTGATTTCACTTCCGGACTTGGTCTCATTGATCTGGAGATGTCTTAATCACGGGGAGATGTTGAGCCGGATCAGGGCTTGAGGCAGACCGGTCCCAACTGGGTCAGCGTTGGTATGCCCAATTTGGCGTCAGAGTCCATATCCACACATCTGACTGATTTAGGCAATCAGCCTCAATCACCTCACTTAGCATGATCGGACTCTTGATTGAACTTATGAATTGCTATGATATGTGTAATATAGATTAATGATTAATGACATCCCATATACAATAAACACTCCCTACTATGCAGGGCCTTATGCCCTCTTTACTGCACGCTCCTTGCCCTTCTTTTACAGTATATAAGGACACCTTTTATGATAGTATCACTTCAGATTGTGTCTACACATCTGAATGCTACTTATCTAGCGTTATCTTATCTTCAAACCTCACTGCGCTTCATCAGCGACTACAGTACGCCCAATCCCGTTACTTGATAGACTACGATTTCTGGCCTTGCCCGTCGACCTATACCCGACCAAGAGAAGCTCCCATATGCTTTCAGATTGAACCCCGAGCTTGCAGACACACAACACACAAGGGACAACAAAGTCGGACTGGCACGCGAGTGGGATGATTTACTGACTCTCCCACGCGAGGACGTGGAGGGAGCGAGATGGGTGTTGTGTGTTGACAGGACAGGGCTCTCCTCCCACCTGATTTTTGTGATGTGATGGCTGCACACCTCATTCCTCACAAAAAGGGAGACACTGTTGGAGGATCCTTTTTTTGCAGCATTTCTTCTCAATTTACAGTCAGTTTCTCACCGGCGCCAAGCATATCCAAAAAAATGTTTTTTACACTCACACACACACACCTGACGTTGAGATCTCAGCAGTGACAGCAATGCTGTTACAAGTGATCGATGGGGTTTGAAAATGGTCTGGTTCCTCGATACAATCATGGGTCAGGATATTGCATTTTTTTGGTGAAGGCAGTGTATTTTTGTTTGTTTAATCTGCTGTGGTCTTTAGTCGTTTGATCGGAAGCTGAGAGATGTTCTGGGAACAACAATGGACACACCAAACTTTGCGATGGTTACGACTGATGTCGATCTGGATGCGGCTGACGGAGCGCAAGAGAGGTATACTAGCCATCTCTTTGACCCCAGCTTGGAGCAGTTTGCGGGGCGCTCTGGCTCGCCGCTCCGCATGCCTATTGCTGCATCAGGAAAAGTGTCGGTACTTTTTTTGTGTCTTTTAAAGACAAAAAAGGCAAAAAAGACAGA
>QLOT01003052.1:0-10854 GCA_003313875.1 Russula aff. compacta | reverse complement strand
TAAATCCGAGTTTATATTCCGCGGTGTGTACGACGTGGTACAGAGGCGGTCACGTATCGCTACGTACTATGCTTAGGCATTTTTGGTAAGGGCATGAACTAGTGTAGCTAGTTGTGGTGGTGTTTTATCGTAATGTGAGGTAGGAGGGTGGGCTTATGTAGTGTGCCCGTTGTGCATGTACTATTGTTGGGTACCTCATCCCGGCTCCCAGGGTATCTGCGGTTTAGCGCAGGCGCCTGTCTCTTCCAGAAAGCGGAGTAGGTTCTTGATCCGCTCTGGTTGAGTGAACAGGCTTGAGAGGTCGTGCGGGTGGCCGTTGGCAGTGAGATGCTTCCGGCGCGAGGCAGTATATCGGGGACAGTGCAATAGCACGTGTTCGACTGTTTGGGTTGGTTTGCCGCATGGGCAGGCGACCTGGTCTGGCGTGTGTTGCGGGTAGAAGCGTTGGGTGTACGCCCCTATGAAAGCGTGACCTGTAGCTAATCAGTAGAGGGTGGACTGGGTGGTGCGGGAGCACTTAGCTTGTGTAGTGGGTTGGCCTGGTTTTGGCGAGTTTCCCAGGCGGAAGATTGGGAGTGTCACGGCGCGGCTAGCCACTAGGCTATGTGAACCGCGGGGACATCAGGGGTCGAGGTTAGGGCCCAGTGAAGGGGCTGGTGAGCTTCCAGAGGGCAAGACGAGATGTTGAGGATCGGTAAGTATAGATGATGGACGTTCTCTCTAGGATTCGGCACGCGCAGACCGGCTATGCGGTCACGGTCCGGCGCACGCGATACCGCATGGACTATGGCTTCTAGGATGCCCTAGGAGCAGGATGACGAAGACAGAGCCCTGGAGTAAGCAGGATGACTGTGCATGACTAACAGTTAGTCATGGGCGATGAGTAAGAGCTTTGGAAGCTCTTTAGTATCACTCAGCATCAGTCAGCGCTTTAGTCAGTGCGCTGGATTAGGACTTCTGCTTTGTGAGCAGTCTAGTCGCTTACTGATTGTTCTCTCTTATTGTTCCTGATTACTGTATGCTTACTACTGTCGCATTACTGTACCATAGTTCGGACTACCGGCCCTCAAGGCCGAAGGTATATAAGCGCATTAGGCGCTGGGCTAGAGACTCTCTAAGTCGAGTCTCCTGTCCTCCCTGTACACCTCCTTGTCTAGGAGAATACAGCGTTTGTGACCTAGTCACCCCAGGGGGAGATTCGTGGCTTGTTTACCTTTCCTCGCAAGTGGGACTTGCGAGCGTTTGACTTGTTACTACAATCCCTACTAAGGTCACGGTATCGACCGGTGACATTAGACTCGACTTCTTATCCATCCACGATTCCCCAAGAGACTGGGAAGACACGATGCTACCACCCATGGTGCTACAATACATGCGACAGGAAGTCCTCGAGCAGGAGGCCGAAGAACTGAAGAGAGAGCAACAACAGAAAACGGAACCCTTATCAGAGAAAGAAGTGGCGGTAAAGATGCCAAAGATATTCGAGGGAAGCCCCTCTGAAGCTGAGAACTTCATCTATAAATGTGCAGCATATTTCATGGCTCACGACGACGAACCAGCACTAGCCTCTCCAGTTTTGAGAGCTGCCCTTACGCTTGCCTATATCAGAGGTGGAGCAGTAGACGAATGGGTCGACCAGCAGCTGGATTGGTTGGAGAAACAAGATCGCAAGGACCCGCTTGTGGGCGAAGCCTTTGTACAGGCCTTCTTCGAGCAATTCGTACCAAAGGGACGATGGCAGAGTGATGCCAGAGTAGAGATGAAGTGGCCCTTCATAGATGAGTACATCACGGACTTTGAGAAAGCCTATGACACTGGCAAACGACCCTTGAAGGGAATAGAGCGTGTGGAACGCTTTATCAAAGGACTCGCTCCGAGTGTAAAAGCAAGGATGCCTGCAAGGTTTCAAACCTACGAAACAGCCAAGGACAGGGCCATCAGAATCGTTGGAGCAAACAAAATCCTCCAGCGACTGTGCCAAAAGAATGGCACAGTATGGACCAACGCAAAGGGGACTCCCCAAGGCGTGCTCACTCCATCATGAAAGAACGATGCCCAGCCTCAAATCCTTACAAAAGAAGAGCGGAAACGCCAGAAGAGAGCCAAACAATGGCAGAAGAAGATGGCCCCATCGCAGGAACAACCGATGGAGGAAGAAGGATATCTGTTCGATGACGCCCACAGTACGTGCATGTCATCCTCGGACGAGAGTGAATCTACGCTTGTGATACCTCAGGAACTTCAAGGAGGGGGGTCAAGCGCAGGTGTAGGGACAACCCCGTCGATCGATGACCTATGTAACCAACTGGAAGGTCTAGCAATTGAAGACCGCGATGTGGTGCTTACTCGTTTGTGCAAGGTGCATCGGGAGCCATACGATGCGATGATCCGGTCAGCATGGAAAAAGAGGAGCGATAAAGAAGGCATCTATCTTTCAATCCGAAAATCTATGCAGCTGCGTACCTTCATCCATCTCTCGCATAAAAGAGATGAGGCTATCACCCTCCTGGACTCAGGCGCAATGGAAAACTTCATTCACGAAGACTACGCGCAGCAATTGAAGCTCCCAACCAAGCGACTGAAGGAACCATGGCCGGTATACAACGTCGACAGCACTCTCAACAAGAATGGGAGCATTAGTCACTACACGGATCTAGAGATGCAAACGGGACAACAGAGAACGAAGCTACGTTTCTTCCTCACCAATTTAGGCGATCAAAAAATGATACTAGGATATCCTTGGTTCGCCGTGACGCAACCGAACATCGATTGGGCACGAGGATGGATTGATGCCAAGCAATTGCCCCTCATCCTTCGCACACTAAGCAAAGAGAAGATGAAGATTGGCATATGCGACACTACCCCAGCGGGAAGACGAGCCGTGCGCCACCCATATATGCCATCAAATGGCTCATTATACATCGCAAAGGTTCAGATGACAGAAGAAAGCCCAGTCGCGAACAAGAAGCAAACACTGGCATCAAAGCTAGCTGAACAAGCAGGGTCGCAGAAGGGGAGTAAAGAAGTACCAGATAAGTACAAATGCCACTCCCACGTCTTCAGTGAAGAAGCTGCGCAACGCTTCCCAGATACAAGGATCTGGGACCACGCAATCGAGTTAAAGCCCAATGCCCCTGCAACGATCCCAGGGAAGGTATACCAACTCACTCAAGACGAACAGAAGGCGCTCCTTGATTTTGTGAAAGAGCAACAAGCGAAGGGGTATATCCGCCCATCGAAAAGTCCTTACGCAGCGCCCTTCTTCTTCATCAAAAAGAAGGACGGCAAGTTACGACCGGTGCAGGACTATAGACGCCTCAATGAATGGACTATCAAGAACCGCTACCCACTACCGCTCATCCCCGAACTCATAGCGAAAGTACAAGGCGCAAAACTCTTTACGAAGTTCGACGTGCGCTGGGGATACAATAACGTTCGTATCAAACAAGGAGACGAATGGAAAGCCGCGTTCATCACTAACCAAGGGCTGTTTGAACCCACTGTAATGTTCTTCAGACTAACGAACTCTCCAGCGACATTTCAAACCATGATGAATGCCATATTTGCCCAGGAAATAGCGGAAGGATGGTTGGTTGTCTATATGGACAACATATTAATTGCGACCAGAGATGACCCAAGGTTCCACGAAGAATGCGTCCACCGCATACTAGAAAAACTACGACAACACGACCTGTACTTAAAACCAGAGAAATGCGCCTTTGAACAACACAAAATCGAATTCCTAGGGGTCGTACTAGAAAACGGCACAGTACAGATGGACCCAGCTAAGTTGAAGGGCGTCGCGGACTGGCAACCGCCACAGAACGTCACTGATGTACGCGCCTTTCTAGGCTTCACCGGGTTCTACAGATACTTTGTCCAAAATTACTCCAACATTGCACGCCCTCTCATACAACTGACAAAGAAAAGCGCGACCTTCAAATGGACGGAGGAATGCCAAGACGCCTTTGAACACCTCAAAACACTCATGTGCAGCCGCCCTATCCTATGACAACCCGACTATACCAAGGCCTTCTTCCTTGCCACAGATGCATCGGCATACGGCGTGGGAGCCATACTCTCGCAAGAGGGAGAACTCAATCCCCGCACTCACAAACCCATGCTCTGCCCAGTCGCATACTATTCAGCCACCTTCACTCCGACCCAACGCAACTACGACATCTATGAGAGAGAATTCCTAGGAGTCTACATGCCGCTTATGAAGTACAGAGCACATCTGGCAGCTACGGAACTCCCTGTCACCATCCTTACCGACCATGCTAATCTCCTCCATTGGAAGACGCCCAGGAAGGTCAACCGACGTGTAGCACGCTGGTTCTCGGACCTTCAAGACTTCAATCTCATATTCAAGCACGTCCCTGGCAAGATTCACACCGCACCTGACATGTTGTCACGACCACCAGGCGTAGATAAAGGGGAGCATGATAACGAGGCTGTTACACTCATTCCCCCTGAATTATTTATCAAAACCACAATCGCTACGATGCGAGGAATTCAAAGTCAAGTTGTGGAGGCGCAAGAAAGGAAGCACAGCGAGATGGAAGAGTGGTGCGATACGAAAGGAGTCAGGAAGATCCCCGAAGGATACGTGAAGGACAATAAGTGGGCAGTACCCACAGACACACAGCTAAGACGTGATATTTTGGCTCAATATCACGACTCACCAACCGCAGGGCACCCAGGGAGGGACAACACGATTGCCTTGGTTTCGCAGCACTATTGGTGGCCAGGCATGAACGCCTGGGTCGAACACTACGTCAAAGGGTGTGCCGCGTGTCAGCAAAACAAGATACGCACCTCGAAGGCAAAAATACCACTCTATCGCATCCCAGGAGATCCCAGTGAACGCCCCTTCAACACTATTGCCATGGACCTCATCACCCAACTCCCCACATCGAATGGCAAGGACGCGATACTGACAGTGGTAGACCAGGGATGCTCGAGGGCAGCATTGTTCATCCCCTGCAACACAACGATCACAGGCGAGGGTATAGCTAAGTTATACCTCCAACACATCTTCCCTTGGTTCGGAGTGCCTTCAAGAATGATTTCAGACAGAGACCCACGCTTCACGTCACATTTTGCAACGGCCCTCACCACCAAGTTGAAGATCAACCGGAACATCAGCACAGCCTTCCACCCACAGACGGATGGACTGTCGGAACGCAAGAACCAATGGGTGGAACAGTACCTACGCCTCTACACGATGGCACGACAAGATGACTGGGATGAATGGCTCCCTGTCGCGTCCTTTGTGCACAACAGATGGCCGAATGCCACCACAAAGCTGAGTCCCCATGAAGTGTTATTAGGGTACACACCGACGGCAGCAGAGGCTGTCACCCCAGAGACAAATAACGCAACAGCAGAAGACAGGCAGACGCTCCTCAAAGAACATAGGAGCGCAGCAGTACAAACCCTCAATCGAACAGCACAAACAACACCCTCAGCACAGTACACAGAAGGGGAACAGGTCTGGCTCGAAGCTAAGTTCCTCACATTGCCATACCAATCGGCCAAACTTGCTCCTAAACGACATGGCCCCTTCAGAATCCTTAAACAGATCTCCCCGGTTGCCTACAAACTTGAATTGCCTGTCGCATGGACCATCCACCCAGTATTCCATGCTTCACTGCTGACGCCTTACAAAGAAACCTCAGAGCACGGGACGAACTATCAGCGGCCGCCGCCAGAGATAGTTGAGGACCAAGAGGAGTATGAAGTGGAGCAAGTCATCAGTCATCGCTTCCATGGGAAACAGAAGAAGCTCCAATACCTTATCCGTTGGAGAGGTTACTCAGCGGCTGACGATACGTGGGAACCTGTTGACCAGGTCTTTGCCGATGCCTTAGTCAAAGCATATCACCGCAAATACCCTCTAGGAGACGCCAACACCCGACCTCGTCCACCTGCGCGCATGTGCGCTGCCATCGCTAAGTTCCTATGTCTTCCCCCACGTTCATTGATGAGTTCTGGCAACGCAGAGTTGACGGCGCGGGTCACTACTGGGACCCAAGGAACATATGCCCGTGGGGCATCTGTTGTGTTTGGGGAAACCTCGAGCAAATCCATGGGCATAGGCAGTACTGTATGCCTTACAAAACGGTCCACACACCAAACGAAGGGAGCTTGCCACGGAAGCACGAGAGGAAACGTAAAAGGAGAGCGTCCAGCTGAGTCCTCAGGTCCCCTCTCAAGAGATTTTCCCTCCAGTCCCTCCTTCGCTCAGTCCCCTACACGACTTATAAGCCCCACATCACATGCACTCACATCCTCCAGCACTCATACTTCTGTCACGAATGTTGCTGCCGCTTCCATCGGAGTTTCTAGAAAACCCTTAGCTAAGTCATGCCTCAGTTCAAACCAGCGAGTCCCTTCACCTCTACCGCCACTAGCCACCCCTACTGCTCCAACCGTCGCCAATGCCGCTCCGATCTGCAGCAACGGATCGTCAAAGAATTCCACGAGCAGCGCAACATCGATAGCGACTTCGATCCCTGGCGCATTTGCGCGCACGGTCGCGAGTGTATTGTCGCACGCAAGGGAATCCCGCACCTCTACCCCACTCTGTGTGGCCCCGTCGAAGCAGTCTATAGCGGCAGCGTGCATTTCTCCGCCCTCGACATCGTGGCCGAAGAAATCATGGAGCAAGGCAATCACCTCAAGAGCCTGGAGCAGCGCGCTGCATCCCTCGCGGACGCTCTCAACCGCGGTGCGGTTTCCATCTAGGAGGGGAGTGATGTCACGGTGTGGCTAGCCACTAGGCTACGTGAACCGCGGGGACATCAGGAGTCGGGGTTAGAGCCCAAGGATAGGGTCTGGTGAGACCCTGGAGGGCCGATAGACGATGAAAAGCCCAAGGAAGGAGCTTGGTGAAGCTCCAGAGGGCAGGCGAGGCGTTGAGGATCGGTAAGTATAGATGATGGACGTTCTCTCTAGGATTCGGCATGCGCGGACCGGCTATGCGGTCACGGTCCGGCGCACGCGATACCGCATGGACTATAGCTTTGGGATGCCCTAGGAGCAGGATGACGAAGACAGAGCCCTGGAGTAAGCAGGATGACTGTGCATGGCTAACGGTTAGTCAGAGGCGATGAGTAAGAGCTTTGGAAGCTCTTTAGTATCTCTCAGCATCAGTCAGCGCTTTAGTCAGTGCGCTGGATTAGGACTTCTGCTTTGTGAGCAGTCTAGTCGCTTACTGATTGTTCTCTCTTATTGTTCTTGATTACTGTACGCTTACTACTGTCGCATTACTGTACTATAGTTCGGACTACCGGCCCTTAAGGCCGAGGTATATAAGCGCATTAGGCGCTGGGCTAGGGACTCTCTAAGTCGAGTCTCCTGTCCGCCCTGTACGCCTCCTTGCCTAGGAGAATACAGCGTTTGTGACCTAGTCACCCCAGGGGGAGATTCGTGGCTTGTTTACCTCCCCTCGCAAGTGGGACTTGCGGGCGTTCAACTTGTTACCTCAAGCATTACTAAGGTCACGGTATCGACCGGTGACATTAGACTCGACTTCTTATCCATCCACGATTCCCCAAGAGACTGGGAAGACACGATGATACCACCTATGGTATTGCAATACATGCGACAGGAAGTCCTCAAGCAAGAGGCCGAAGAACTGAAAAGAGAGCAACAACGAGAGGTGAAAACCTCATCAGAAAAAGAAGTGACAGCAAGGATGCCAAAAATATTCGAGGGAAGCCCCTCTGAAGCTGAGAACTTCATCTACCAATGTGCAGCATACTTTATGGCTCACGACGACGAACCAGCATTGGCCTCTCCAGTTTCGAGAGCTGCCCTTACGCTTGCCTACATCAGAGGTGGAGCAGTAGATGAATGGGTCGACCAGCAGTTGGACTGGCTGGAGAAACAAGACCGTGAAGATCCGCGCGTGGGCGAAGTATTTGTACAAAACTTCTTCGAGCAATTCGTGCCGAAGGGCCGATGGCAGAGCGATGCCCGAGTAGAGATGAAATGGCCCTTCATTGATGAGTACATTGCCGACTTCGAGAAAGTTTATGATGCTGGCAAATGACCCCTGAAGGGAGTAGAGCGCGTGGAGCGCTTTGTCCAAGGACTCACTTCAAACGTGAAAGCAAGGATGCCCACAAAATTTCAGACCTATGAAGCAGCCAAGGATCGAGCCATCCGGATCGTTGGGGCAAACAAAATCCTTCAGCAATTGTGCAAAAGGAACGGCACCACGTGGACGAACGCAAAAGGAACCTCCCAAGACGTGCTCATCCCGTCACGAAGGAATGAAGCCCAACCTCGAATCCTTACAAAAGAAGAGCGGAAGCGCCAGAAGAGATTCAAACAATGGCAGAAGAAGACAACCCCATCGCAGGAGCAACCGATGGAAGAGGAAGGATATCTATTTGATGACGCCCACGATATGTGCACGTCTTCCTCAGAAGAAAATGAATCTACGCTTGTGATGCCTCAGGAACTCCAAGGAGGGGGGTCAAGCGCAGGTGTAGGGACAACCCCGTCGATCGATGACCTATGTAACCAACTGGAAGGTCTAGCAATTGAAGACCGCGATGCGGTGCTTACTCGTTTGTGCAAGATGCACCGGGAGCCATACGATGCGATGATCCGGTCAGCATGGAAAAAGAGGAGTGATAAAGAAGGTATCTATCTTTCAATCCGAAGATCTATGCAGCTGCGTACCTTCATCCATCTCTCGCATAAAAGAGATGAGGCCATCACCCTCCTAGACTCAGGCGCGACGGAAAACTTCATTCACGAAGACTACGCGCAGCAATTGAAGCTCCCAACCAAGCGACTGAAGGAACCACGGCCAGTGTACAACGTCGACGGCACTCTCAACAAGAATGGGAGCATTAGTCACTACACGGATCTAGAGATGCAAACAGGACAACAGAGAACGAAGCTACGTTTCTTCCTCACCAATTTAGGTGACCAAAAGATGATACTGGGGTACCCTTGGTTCGCTGCAACGCAACCAAATATCGACTGGGCGCGGGGGTGGATCGATGCTGAACAACTACCCCTTATCCTTCGCGCATTAGACAAAGAGAAGACGAAGATCGGCATGTGCAACAATACCCCAGCGGGAAGACGAACCGTGCACCACCCCTACGTGCCACCGAACGGCTCATTATACATAGCAAGGGTTCAAATGGTCGAAGAAAGTCCAATCACGAACAAAAAGCAGACATTGGCATCAAAGCTGGCAGAGCAGGCAGGGTCGCAAAGAGGAAGCAAGGAAGTGCCAGACAAGTACAAACGTCACTCCCATGTCTTCAGTGAAGAAGCTGCGCAACGCTTCCCAGATACGAGGATCTGGGACCACGCAATCGAATTAAAGCCAGGTGCCCCCGCGACGATCCCAGGAAAGGTATACCAACTCACCCAGGACGAACAAAAGGCGCTCCTTGACTTCGTAAAGGAGCAACAAGCGAAGGGGTATATCCGCCCATCGAAAAGCCCTTACGCAGCACCCTTCTTCTTCATCAAGAAGAAAGACGGCAAGTTACGACCAGTACAAGACTATAGACGTCTCAACGAGTGGACTATCAAGAATCGATATCCACTACCACTCATCCCCGAACTCATAGCGAAAGTACAAGGTGCAAAGCTGTTTACGAAATTCGATGTACGCTGGGGATATAATAATGTTCGCATCAAACAAGGAGACGAGTGGAAAGCTGCATTTATCACTAACCAAGGGCTGTTTGAGCCTACTGTAATGTTCTTTGGGCTAACAAATTCACCAGCGACGTTCCAAACTATGATGAACGCAATATTCGCCCAGGAAGTGGCAGAAGGATGGCTGGTTGTCTACATGGACGACATACTAATTGCAACTAGAGACGACCCGAAATTCCATGAGGAATGCGTCCACCGCATACTAGAAAAACTGCGACAGCACGACTTGTACCTCAAACCGGAGAAATGTGCCTTTGAGCAACGCAAGATTGAATTCCTAGGGGTCGTGCTAGAAAATGGCACCGTACAAATGGACCCAGCTAAGTTGAAGGGCGTCGCGGACTGGCAACCACCACAGAACGTCACTGATGTACGCGCCTTTCTAGGCTTCACCGGGTTCTACAGATACTTTGTCCAAAATTACTCCAACATTGCACGCCCTCTCATACAACTGACAAAGAAAAGCGCGACCTTCAAATGGACGAAGGAATGCCAAGAAGCCTTTGAATACCTCAAAACACTCATGTGCAGCCGCCCTATCCTACGACAACCTGACTATACCAAGGCCTTCTTCCTTGCCACAGATGCATCGGCATACGGCGTGGGAGCCGTACTCTCGCAAGAGGGAGAAATCAATCCCCGCACTCACAAACCCATGCTCTGCCCAGTCGCATACTATTCAGCCACCTTCACTCCGACCCAACGCAACTACGACATCTATGAGAGGGAATTCCTAGGAGTCTACATGCTGCTTATGAAGTACAGAGCGCATCTGGCAGCTACGGAACTCCCTGTCACCATCCTTACCGACCATGCTAATCTCCTCCATTGGAAGACGCCCAGGAAGGTCAACCGACGTGTAGCACGCTGGTTCTCGGACCTTCAAGACTTCAATCTCATATTCAAGCACGTCCCTGGCAAGATTCACACCGCACCTGACATGTTATCACGACCACCAGGCGTAGATAAAGGGGAGCATGATAACGAGGCTGTTACACTCATTCCCCCTGAATTGTTTATCAAAACCACAATTGCTACGACGCGAGGAATTCAGAGTCAAGTTGTAGAGGCGCAAGAAAGGAAGCACAACGAGATGGAAGAGTGGTGCGATACGAAAGGAGTCAGGAAGATCCCCGAAGGATACGTGAAGGACAA
>QLOT01003048.1:0-14663 GCA_003313875.1 Russula aff. compacta | reverse complement strand
ACGTCAGTACATCATCTTTACACTTGACATTCATACGAGCATACATTTGCTCAATGGCCAGAAGAAGGCCTGCGAAATCAGAGTAGAGGGAGAGATTGAGAACTGTTTGTTCTATAAGAAAGTGTTGCAGGTACTAGATTAATAAGGGAATCTCTTACGGAGATAAGAGTGGCGGAGGCAAGGACGCTACTTTGGTTTGTTGATGTGGCCAGGTCACAGAGCAAACATCCTCACCTCGTAAACAGGCCGGTGTTGATACTGTAGATCATCAGAGTCATGATCATGGAATTGGTTCTATACACAGACGTCAGACCTGGTTCAGCTGCGGGGGCGACAAGACAAAGACTCGCCTCGAAAACCCTGTCCTCATGTGATAGAGACAATAACACATCGACGCAGCAATCAGAATATCCGCCAATGTAGCTGATCCCAACCCTACGCATGTCACCCACTATCGGGCCGTCAGCAGTTGTGAAACCGAGTAAACCTGAGAACGTACGATCAAAGAGGAGCCATAATGAGAGAATTCCCTGATCACAGCCCTGGTTTCGCGGGTTAGAATTCGGATGGAAAAATTCGGATGGAAACCTAGATGCGTACGTTCTGGCCGTATATACTGGCATAAAATGGATTGAACATAAATTCGCGGATGGCGGGTGAACATATGAAACTCACCAAATCCTAGGGCTGTGGGGACCGGCCCAGGTCAAGGTGATCAGATTACATGTTTAATTGACCAGTAAGCGTACTTACTAAAGCAAATGCCACCAAGCAATGCCTAGGGTGAATCGATGTGAGGAGGCGCCTCAGTCGTAAGCAACCTGGTATACTTACAATCATCAAAGGTAAGACGATATTTTTGCTCACTGTTAGGCGATTACGTCACGTTCACAACTATGAAAGGTCGCAGGAGGAACGCTTACTGAGAAAAACTCGTCTCGCATAATACCTTGTTTACATCAGGGCAAGTCACAAGCAAGAGACAGGAGAAGGACCAACAGTTGTATCAAGTAGCCGACGAGGGTCTAGATAATCATGAGTAGGTTGCAGGGCGGGGCAAAGTAAGGAGAGCTCACATTGACGGAGATCTGAGTCTGCAGAAAGTTAAGTAAGGAGCGTATGGTGATATAGCAGCGAAGTGCGTGTAAAAGGGTGACTCACCTCCATTGCCCTGGCATGTGAATCAGACAAGACTACTTTCATCAGAACGAGTCGACGCACCACATATTGAACTCCAGAGCCGTGACATTGCCGAAATTCAGGATCAGATACCTGATATTATGAGCAAGGGGGACAGTGAAGATAGTTCAGTCTTACCAGTAGATCGTATAAATACATAGGACCACATGCACGGTGTCCATGGTACTTAGAAATATGTTATGATTAGAATGCGTTGTAGAATGAAAGTTCACACATACAATAAAAAGGCAACGAATCCTTTGAACGCGTTTGAATCTCTCTCGCCATGGTGCCTGGGAGCTTATTAGTTTCATGGGGAAACATAAGAGGAACCAGAGTTCGTTACATAAAGTAAGCCCATCTAAAGATCCGAGTTAGCAAGCCAATGTGAACACCTCGAGAACGAAAGTCTCTTCACTCACGTCTGCACTATTGTCACACCATAAAGACTATGAGTTCGCCAACTCCGGGTCAGCGAAGGGATCGGGGGACCAAGAGGGAAGACGTACACGGCACTAAGAAGTAATCCTATAAAGGCGGCCCCAAACGTATTCTGGATGTCCACAGCTTGAATAGTTGCGCCTGCCATGTTGAGTAGTCAGGCTGTACAAAAGGGAGAAGAGCGGGGAAGGGGAGGCGAAACAGAATGAAGTGGAAGGAAGTGCATGGAGGAATTTAAGGAAGTCGTTCAAAGGCACCGAGCCGACTCTCGGATTCTGAATGCCCTGGCTGATCCCCACATGACAGGCAGTCGTTGCATTCAGAACTATAATTCTTGAAAGTGATTGATCTGAGATCTGGCTCAACTGAATACCAGGCCGTATCTCCATCTGCACTCGGCCAATTTTTTTGGTGGCGTAAGTTTCACGGAGAGTGACATAAGGGGCACAGAGCACCGGGGAGGTGATAGGAAGAGGGTATGCAGGTGAACCTGGGACATGGGGATGACTGTCACGAACGGGATGATATGTCTTAGCTCTGACCTGAGATCAGATAGACCGTACCATACTCTCGTGGCCCACCTGATCTCATGTTCATTCATGACATTGCAACATAGTTACCCTGTCCATCATGATCCGGATGGAGTCGCCCCATCGTCCCACTTGGTCTTTAATAGAGGCATGTGATGGCAACTCCCCCACTCAAGGGCATCCTAACACCCCGGAAAATTTAGTCGCAAAGAACGGGCATACGGATATAATAAGGTCCAATGCTGAGAAATTCTGTCCAACGAGGCTGAAGAATGTTACGGTCCTCGGACAAAGCAAGGCCCGGCACTCTGAAAATTGATCTGCCTTGTATCTCATAATTACGCGAAATTGAACTCACAGCTGGTGATTAGTTCCTAGCTCAGGCCATAATCCAGTACCATTTATGGTTCTGGCGTGTCCTTGTTATTGTGCAGGACAGAGACAGTCTCGTTAGGTGTACTTAGAGCGGCTAGAGAAGTTTGGCGGCCTTACTGCATCTAATTGACATAGGCTGAATGGAGATGGCGCATAGCACTCGCATGGCACTGCATGGCCTGGTTTGTCTGGTTTACCTCAACCTATCGTTTCGTTTTGAATCCGCCTCTAATCGATAATGATATACCACCGAGTCTCTCGCATGCGCGGCATGCCCCGGAAATGAGCAACTCTAACCTAGCAGAGTCGAAGATCCATCTCCAAAGGGTGTCATCATCTGTAAGTTACATGAGGATGTACACTGAACACATGGCCTAAGCGAGCGACTGTAAGCGCCCTGCCAGCGTACAACCAGTTGGTTTAGTCTACTACCAGGGAATAGACCAAGCCGATCCACGAATTGAACTGGTGAGAATATGTATACATCTGTGGGGTGTCTACAATATCTTTGACTGATTCATAGTCGCTGGCTCTCAGTTGACTGTTGACAAATGGCCGCGGAACAACATAAATCCCGGTAGTTACCTGCTCGGGCGCCCGTTGCGCAGTGAAATATTGCATCCGTCCCCTCCTTGCGCCGCCTTCCAATCACCTCTGACACCGATGTAAAGATGCGTGATGAGCCCATCGGCTTACAACCCTCAGCAAGTGATGCAGATACAGCGGAACAGCGGCCAGACTTCTAACTCCAACTCTGGTTCCCGGTGGTTTGAGTCCGTTCTTCAGCCAATTTGAAAGAGACTTCTAAAAGGTCAACCCGATTCTCTCGGGAGAGTACAAATCCAAACTACTTCCCAAGATGTATACAGGAACCGAACTCACCTTGCGGGCATATCTGAATCCAGAACCAGAGACGAGGTAACGTAACTTCTACGCACCTTGAAACTAGCGCTTATTGTAAGATAACGGCAGTCAAATCGGAGCATGAGACCTTCTGTTTGACCCTGGCCTTTCCTGGCGCCAATCCTTTTCAAGCTTGTCCGTCTAGAGTGACTGCAAGAAACCTCCGAGGGGATGATACAAAGAGCACCGTAGGACATCTAACAGACACAAAGTTCCCCTAAAGAACGCCCTGTAAGCGTGTAATATGTCTTATCTCGCCTAGGCCCAATTGCTCCAATTGGGGTAGATCATAGAGTGATCTGTACCAGGAATATGCTCAGAGGTCCGCTCTTGCATGTAGAGTACCCCGGAAGCGAAAGCGACTTGAGTACCAAGGAAATGTAGCCTTGGTTACCTTCACATATTATGGAAGGATAGATACAGCATATACGCACAGGGAGAGGTGACGTACTCACACAGTCCAAAGTAAAATTTAGATCCTGCCAAACAAGTGTGAGGCAAGCCTGTCGTCTTGCTGGTCAAGACGTTCAGGCGCGATAATGTGAGGAGTAAACACTCTAAGACAATCGTGAGAGGTAGGATCAAACGTACTGCACTGGGCGCATAAACTCCTTTCTGTAAAATCTGGCTATGTGCTCGGCTCGATTTTTCCACAGCATTCAAGGGATAATATGGCCCCTTGTGCAGAGATCGTCACGAATTTTTGACGAGTGGGTGAGTCGGATCAGCGGCATCACGGTCCTCCCCGCGGCTTCATACCACACGCCTATCGGCTACGACGAGATTGCAGGGGTTCCCAGAAGCCGATAAGTGGCGATTTTGGCGTCATATGCCAGAAAAGTGATGTTTGCTATTGCGAGCGTTTCGCTGCCAATATACGGAGGATGGGGGTGCAGCCCACTGAGAAGAATACAAGGGAACGATAGCAGAAGGGACTAACAACATGGCCAAGGAAAAATGGTGGAGGGCGCCTCTTTGAGGATCCTACAGGGACATGGTTGAAGGGACACTGTGGTCTGCGGTCTGTCGAGAAAGCTGTTGTGGTTGAGAGCTGTGGACTGGTAGACGCGCAGGCCAATCAACGCTCGGGGTCCCGACTCTTCCTACGACCGCCACCACGACACCACGACCCTCCTCTTTTCTTCACTTCACTTACCCCTAAAACACTTCCTCCTTTCTCATGGCTGCTGTCAATCCATATCCTATGCCACCAGCAACGGCGGACCTTGCCACCACCTGGGCATTCCTCGAGGAGGGGGTCGACCATATCATGACCAAGCTCCATACGGGCGTATCCTACACCAAGTACATGAACTTGTATACCGTTTCTTACAACTACTGCACGTCATCAAAAATGCACAGCACTACCTCCTCTGAGCAGTCTGCGGCTGGGCGATGTCTCTCTCCTTTCACTACCTGGTCGCGTCGTACTGACATGCCCCTCCAGCCGGTGCTAATCTGATGGGCTCCGATCTGTACAATAGCCTCGTTCGCTACTTCGTACAGCATCTACGACATTTGAGAGATGTAAGTTGCTGGAGTCACGACGATTGGGCCGCGATTGACGCCTTCTGTAGTTTTCAGATACACTACAACATGAGCTTCTCTTGAAGTACTACGCCGCCGAGTGGGACAGATACACAACGGGCGCAAACTATATCAACCGTCTATTCGCCTATTTGAACCGGCATTGGGTCAAGCGAGAACGTGATGAAGGAAGAAAGGGTGTCTATCCCATATATACTGTGCGTGCCTCATCGGAGCTGTTTGGGTTGGCGGCTTATATGTCAGTTTTATAGCTTGCCCTTGTCCAATGGCGTGCGAATTTCTTCCTACATATCCAAGGAAAGCAATCAAAGCTCGCCGGTGCGATCTTACGCCTGATCGAGCACCAACGGAACGGCGAGACAATTGATCAGGGTCTGGTGAAGAAAGTCGTAGACTCGTTCGTCTCCCTTGGGATCGACGAAAGCGACTTGAACAAGGCTTCGCTCGACAATTACAAGGAACACTTCGAATCCCCGTTCCTCCGTGCCACTGAGGCGTACTACAAGCATGAGTCCGAGTCGTTCCTCGCCGAGAACACCGTGTCAGATTATCTCAAGAAGGCTGAAGAGCGCTTGAAAGAGGAAGAAGACCGGGTGGAACGGTATCTGCACACAACCACACGCAAATTGCTTATCACTAAATGTGAACATGTCCTCGTCCGTGCGCATGCAGAGCTCATGTGGGAGAGCTTCCAAAGTTTGCTGGACTATGACAAAGATGAGGATCTTCAACGTATGTATTCCTTACTCTCGCGCATCCCAGAAGGTCTGGAGCCTCTGCGGAGGAAATTCGAGGATCACGTGAAGAGGACGGGACTGGCGGCTGTTGCTAAACTAGTTGGAACGGATCCCACTGCGATAGAAACGCTGGAACCGAAGGCATACGTCGACGCTCTGCTTGAGGTTCACACAAAGTCTTCCGAAACCGTCAACCGTAGTTTCAAGGGTGAAGCTGGCTTCGTCGCAAGTTTAGACAGGGCGTGTCGAGAGTTCGTCAACCGTAATGCTGCAACCGGCCAATCATCGAGCAGATCCCCTGAGCTCCTTGCAAAGCACGCAGACGCATTGCTACGCAAGAACAATAAGGTGTCGGAAGAAGGTGATCTGGAAGGCGCCCTGAATCGTGTGGTACGCAGATTTCAGCTTATCCACCATGAAGTCCATATCAACGCGCGTCCCACAGATGGTTATATTCAAGTATCTCGAGGAGAAGGACGTCTTCCAAACATTCTACTCCACGAAGCTTTCCAAGCGCCTCATCCACGGCGTGTCTGCATCAGACGAGGCAGAGGCGAGCATGATTTCCAAGCTGAAGGAGGCTTGTGGTTTCGAATACACGAACAAGCTCCAACGCATGTTTACTGGTGTGCTCCCTCCCACATCACGCCCCTCGCGATTGCTCACTTATGTCGTAGATATGAGCCTTAGCAAGGACTTGACGGACTCTTTCAAAGAACGCATGGAACAGAACCACAACGACATGGACATTAACTTCAGCGTTATGGTTCTCGGTACAAACTTCTGGCCACTCAATCCGCCAAAGGACGGTTTCATTGTTCCGACTGACATCCTGGTAACCTATGACCGCTTCCAGAAGTACTACCAGACAAAGCATTCAGGTCGGAAGCTCACATGGCTTTGGAATTACTCCAAAAATGAGCTGCGGACCAATTATCTCAACCAAAAGTACATTCTTATGACAAGCGCATACCAAATGGCGGTGCTGTTGCAATACAATAGCAATGAGACGCTTTCGCTTGATGAACTGGCCACCGCGACGAACGTCGGAAAGGACCTTCTCACACAGGTGCTCCAACCCCTTGTGAAGTCCCGTATTCTCATCAATGATGAGGCCGACCAATACGACCTCAATCCGCGTGTGTCCCACTTCCTGATAGAGTTATGCAAGCCTTTTCTCACCAAAAACGTCAGATTTCAAATCAAAGAAGATTCGCGTAAACCTGAATCAACCAATTAAGGCTGAAGTCAAGGCCGAGTCGAGTGACGTCCTGAAGACGGTCGACGAAGATCGCAAATATGTTGTGCAGGCAACTATTGTTCGGTGTGCACTTGCCCATCCTCTATAATAATCCGTTTGTATGAAACGCACATGCCCCAGTATCATGAAAGCACGGAAGACGATGAAAAACCAACCTCTCATCCAAGAGGTTATCTCACAGATCTCGCAACGCTTCACGCCAAAGATTCCTGATATTAAGAAGGTCCTCTACACACCGTCCCCCATTGATGGCTCAGAATCACTGATATTGGTGTTATTGCAGGCAATTGATACACTCCTAGAGAAAGAGTATATTGAACGCGTCGATGGGACGCGGGACACGTTCGCTTACGTCGCATAGAAGGTATCTGGTTTAGTTTTGCTCTCGGTTTCGAACTGCCTTGTCGTCCTCCATTCCTGCCCAGTATCTCGGATACGTGTTGTAGCATATCAATGAATCTTGTTTTTGAACTTTACTGAGCAATGTGCTGTTCTTACTCTGGCTTCTGTCAGTGGCGACCTCGAATCCTTGCCTGACAGCGCGGGAAGGCATTCATTGGCACGCCACGGGCCAACATGCAGGACTCTGGCTGTCTTTTTCTTATGTAACTCCGACTCGAAGTCCACATGCGCAGAGTCGCCCATCGTCTCCTCACCGACGACGGAGATGCAAATCTTTCTACTTGTACAGTACAAGCGGCCATGCGCTCCCAAATACCTCCGCGGCGATCGCTGTCCACCCTCCGAGTCGCCCTCCTGCCGAATCTACTGTACTTGATTTGGTGCTACACCCACGTGTTTTGGCACCTAACACCGACGGTGACACGTCGAAGCGTCAGGCACGCCCCAATCTTCTTGCGGCGAAGCAGCGCAGGGCCAGGAGCGCCTAATACAACTCAGTCGTCGCTTATCCCGTTCCGATTTCCGTGGTAAGCCATGCTCAGCGTGGTGCTACCGTGCCAAAAGGCAACCTTAACGAATAAGCTACCCATTCGCCATTCGTTCGGCCTCATCAGCTTTCAGAGTTGAGAGATGCCAAACACACCACTACTATCTGCTAACTGAGTTGGTTGTCACCTCGAAACTAGAGGAACAGTCACGTCGACGCCTTGTGTTTTGTTGTGCTTCGTCGTGTCAATGCGTGTCATAGAGACAATCATCCCGTTTCTATAATAAACGACGGAAAATTGTGCTTGTGCTGCTTCGCGACGACGTGGATTCTGGACAGCGTTCTTTTTCCCTCACCTGAGCCTTCGAGCTGAAACTTTTTGAAACCATCAAAACCCCCTCCCCAATATCCCGTCCACTCCTTTACGCACCGAGACCATGGCGTCATTTTATTTGGGCCGTTACCCACGCAGGGAGAGGTCAGCTCCAGACCTGAGGAGCGTCTGGACTGGTATTCCCAAGAATAGGAAATGGACTAGATCCGCAACTTGGCGCCTCCTATCCGCTTGAACCCGTGAATAGCCCGCAAAGAGAAGTGGCCCCCAAAACAAACCCTACAGCTACCAGTGTAACTACCACTCAACCACCTAACATTCTCCCTCTTCACGCGGAGCGATCCTCCTTCTCGCAATCTCGCAAACTAACATATTATCCGTTGCCAACAACAACAATCTATGAGTCGGACAATACGCTTCCGACCAATCACTCGTAGGCATCAAACGGTGCCGCAATCTTGCTCCCGAAGCCGTAGTAATGCTGCCGCGGCCTTCCCTCAGATCCAAGATCATCGCGAAGCACAAACGATCTCGTTGTAAACGCCCTCTGCCCAAGAGCCAGTCGTTCCCGCGTGGAAAAGCACGCTGGCACAAGCCGCAGAAGCCTTCCTAGGCCTACCTTGCCCCTCCATTTTCGCCCTCCGTCCGTGTAAACCCCCACTGATTATCCTGGGCGCAGCAGCGGAACCTCTCTCCATTCACAGGCTTACCGTTTATGAGCTCTTTACACAGCCAGATTTCGTCCAGACAAGCCCGCGCACGGCTTGGGATATGGCGCTCACTTCCGAGAGTGTCTCGCACGTCGTCCGATTCCATCACCGCCTACGCTTTCGATCGCGCTCGGGTCACTGACTCGCCTAATCGTCGTTCACCCGACCTCTCCCCGTCAACCTACTTCGCGCGAGGGGAGGTGACGCGCTCAGGCCATTCACTCACCTAATCCTTGTTCACCTGACTTGTCCTCGTCAACCAACTTCGCGCAAGGGGAGGTGACGCGCTCGGGCGACTCACTCACCTAATCCATGTTAACCCGACCTGTCCTCGTCAATCTACTTCGCGCAAGGGGAGGTGACGCGCCCGGGCCACTCACATCCTTGTTCACCCGACCTGTCCCTGTCAACCTACTTCGCACAAGGGGAGGTGGTGCGACCCTAATTAGCTGTCCTGGAGGTGGCCAAGCCCGATTTAAGCCAAGAGAGGACGCGTTCTGCCCACGGGTGATCAGCCCCAGGTCTTCCCTCACATCGCGCGCCCTGCTCTCCCGTACCGACGACCTCTCTGTCTCCCCGCCCCGTCCCTCTACTGCGAATAACAGCCTGTCGCCCTTTGCTCGTTACCTCGACTTCCCATGTATTTACGATGCCCACGGAATGCGCCTTGATGCAAGTCACAAGCGCTATATCAACCAACTGAATTTAAAAAAAAGGTCTCCGGGTCACCCTCAACTGCATGCGCATCGCAGAGTGTTCTCATCTCATTAATGTCCGAGCCCTTGGGACCCAGACGATGGTCATGTTGACCCTCATGATTCTATTCATCGCTCCGTCGGGAGTGACACTAATATCTCAGATCACCCCATGAGCGCCATTCACCTCTGAGCCGAGTTGATCAAAGTCCATCACCACGTCTCGAGCGTCCCTTTTACATTTCCCACATAGACGCCACCTTCGCGTTTCGCGGTAAACATTAGATTCCAGGAGCGCCTTTATTGTTACACAATTCTGAAGTCCTTCTTGGTCCAAGTATTATAAATCGGGCAAAGGGAAAAATAAAAAATCCTGAGCCACAGGGTGGCGGGTGATTGATTTCAAATCGTGTCCAAGCTCGCACATCTGTCGGTTAACCACCAGATCCCTCGATTGCACCAGTACCGGCAACCCGGGGGAGCCGAGCAGGACAGTCCGTGATGTTACTATGTTCGGCTGCGCCACATTCTCTCTCAGTCTGGGTGCCCATTGTTGGGCCTGGGGAATTCCCAAAGTTCTTTTTTTCTTCGCCGTCCTTGTGTAAGGGTATTGTGACCCGATTTATGGCCCTCAGGACTACACGAGTATGGCCACAGAACTCGCACACATGTAACTGGAAGTTGTTTCTGATGACGATACGAGCGCGCTTAGATGCAAAATTTCAATTTCGACTTCTAAAATTTCGGTACCCGAACAAGGTAAGGCCGCTCTCTCCCCATCAGTACAGTATTATCCAGCAACATTTACGTATGCATGCAACCAGACGTCTGTTCTGGAAGTGTAGATCCATCTGTTGACCTCGTCAACCTGAATCTACGAAACCAGATGCAACAGGCCCTGCCTTGACCATATCCGACTCACCCAGGGTCCTCAAGTCCTCACTTTCCTCTTAGGCTAACGGTATTTGATTTACTTGGGGTGGAATTGTCCAGGGATTGTGAGAATTTTCAATTGACGCCATTGGCACGATTCCTAGGACACCACTTATTGTAGAAGACAGCTCGGCGCCCGTACCACACCCCCTCGGTGCGATCGCGAAGAGATAGCAGGGTATACTATTTCCCTCAGGCCCTTACTGTATATGGAATTAAGTAGCCCGTCGGTTCGACATTGAAAGAAGTTTATGGGCATCCTAGGCTCCACGAACACGCTGAATTTAGGTTGTTTCAGTACCAGGGGTACCCTGGAAATTGCCACTGTCACTGGCAATGCTAGCGTTTGCCCCCAATTCTTTCCCCCATCTGGTAGCGCCCACTTGAAGAGGCCACTTTCAAATCGATGCCAACAGTGCTCATTGGTTCCCGACTATTAACAGCTGCCACGCGCTGCCCGCCCAGCCCACAGTCTAATATACTGATTCCGTGCGCGCTCACTGGGTCCTTCCATGAATGGGGGAGGCACCCTCCACGTGTAGCTGTATAATCAGGAAGCGCGTGGTCCCGAAGTCCCTCACGTCAACGGATAACCGTGATGGAGTGCTTCGGGGCACCTCGTGTTGGCTGGGGGGGTCCTCCGGGACGCAAAGTTTTCGCACACAAAGGCACCTCATGGCTGTAGGTACACCGGGGCGATGGCCAAGTCGATCAACTTCTCTCATTACGGACGCAAATTACTCAAAAGTGATTCTCAATGTGTTCAGGGGCGATTGTTGCCTCCGCTGTTGCTTCGTGCTTCGTGTAATGACTGTCATCGTTCGTTAACCTCTACATTTTTTCAAACAGCGTGGTGAGAAGTGGCTGAGTTACCTCAAGCCAGGTTTCACCATCCAAACTAGCTTCTCCGTGCGTTTCACTCTTGTACTCTACGACCGAGCTGAGCTAATCATCACCGGATTGGACGCGCTATCGAAATTTTCAAGCCACGGGGGCAGCGTCTCTTAGCCTGTCAGCTGACTATTTAATGGTGCCCATGCCTTTGCCAACTGGACCCCCAAGTCAAGCACAGGCCCTCGATGTCCAGCAACCAAGAATACCCCCACTCTGCGTGGTCTCTCCCCGGAGAAACCTCTGCTCAGCCAATGCACCAATTCCCCTCGTCTCCGAGGAACAGCCCTCACCCCCACCCTTGGCATGCGGGCTTCTACAATTACCAGCCGTTCGCCAATGCCCCAGCCAATAACCTCGGGTCTACCGCTTCCCAGCCGCTGCCTGTAAGCTATCTCCCGATCCGCCTTCATTCCATCCTCATTTGTGGGCCGCAGCCGCAGGGAAACGGATATAATGCCAATGCTCCACCACACCCTCGAGCTCGTGGCACGCTCTCGGATATCCTCAAGAGGATCCTAAGCGATGGAATAGCCCACGTCGATTCCGAGGTCATGGGCTTCCACAAGGAGCCATGTGGCCCCGGCCGTTCGAGGGTGATAGTGATGTTCGAGACATCCGACGACATCTAAGTTGTCCTCCGGCACTCTCAAAAGCTATTTCTTGTCTTTCTTTTCCTGTCCTTCTGTCTCGTGTATCCTTCCCCCCTCCAAAAAAAAGCGAGAACGCTTGCAATCTAGTATAATTTTTCCTAGTATAGTCTCCTGTCTTGTCTCGCTATCTCTTGTTTCGTACCAACGTCGTCCTCTTTGTTTTGCCGCCGCCTGTACTCTCGGCCTACTATCCCGGGGCATGGGTTCCAGTGAGCGCATGTAATTGCGAGGGACCTGAATACGCTCTACAGTCCGTCGGGCGCGCAATGCACGCAGTCCCGCACATCCTCAGGCTCGTCTAAAGCTTCACCCCTGTATGTATGCATGCGATCCCACCCCACAGGTCTCGCCACGCGCCGCCATCGCCTTCAAAATTTCCACCAACTGCAAACCCTGCTTCACCAATCATCCGAGCAAAGTCACCTTGACTTGGAAACCGCCGAATAGACTCCACGAGATATTGATACGACGCACGGTCACCCGCGAGGATTGTGCCCAATAATGGGATCACCGAGAAGGAGTACTGATCATAAACCCTATGTTCCCGTCGATTCAG
Source organism: Russula aff. compacta (assembly GCA_003313875.1). Classification (NCBI taxonomy): domain Eukaryota; kingdom Fungi; phylum Basidiomycota; class Agaricomycetes; order Russulales; family Russulaceae; genus Russula; species Russula aff. compacta. The sequence goes on along the minus strand of QLOT01003048.1, from coordinate 2,028 downwards.
AAAAGGCCAAGGAGAGGTAAGAGGGAGGGGAGAGAGGGAGAGAAAACGTACTGCGCGAGCAAGGGATTTGTGACCTTGTTGAACTCGAGGCAGGCAAATGTTCCCCCCGGTTTGAGCACTCGATGTGCTTCGTGGAGGACATCCGATATCGAGGTTACATTCCGGATCCCAAACGCAACGGTATAGAGATCGTAGGTGTTGTCGGCAAAGGTCTCCAGGGGCAGTTCCTGGGCGTTTGCTTCAATAAAGGCGACCTGCGGCGCTGCAGGGGGAACCACCATCAGCATGTCGGAAACAAGAACAGACCGCCAGCCAGCGAGGGGCGCGCGCACGCACTGTTGTGATACATCGTTTTTTTGAAGCGCGTGTAGCCCTCCTTGAGCATCTCCCCGTTAATGTCGACGACGTCTACGCGCGTCTCGCGGTCTGCGTAGGATTCGCGCGCGTGGTCGAGGATGCGCAGCGCAATGTCCCCCGTCCCACCCGCGACGTCGATGCAGCGTATAGGTCCTCTCGAGCCGGGACGGAGGAGGGAGACGAACGAGTCCTTCCAGAGGCGGTGCACGCCGAGGGACATGGCGTCGTTCATAATATCATAGCTCGACGCCACCGAGTCGAACACGCCTCGGACCAGCGCCTCTTTGGATTCCTCGGGAACCGTGCGGAAGCCAAAGTGCGTCGTGTTGTCTCCGGAGCTGGAAGAAGGTGCCGTGTCCGTGTTCGGGGTGAACGGTGGGTTATTATTGCTGGCGTGCACGCCGCGAGTGCGGATGAGAGGAGCGGGTGGTTGGGCGGCTAGTGTCCGCGCTAGGGCTGTGCGCAGCACTCGGGGCACGGCCTGCATTCTAGGTTTTTTGGGGCTAATTGAGAGAGAGAATCAACTATACACGTTAGTTCTTCGCGCTTTCAAAATACCTATCGACTCGGAAACGCGGTCGAAAGAGTCGACGGGGCGGGACGGATAACCCGGGCCGGATGCGCACCTAAGTTCTTCGGTCGCTTGTCGCTCATCACACCCGCATATACAGGACGAAGAATTCAAGCAGCTGCAGCGGCGAGGATGACACTCTCGGCGCAACAAAAGGGAAAGGGCAGGTTGATTCCTTCAGATCCGATAGAACGCACAAAATTGTCTGCCTCTCCTTCGCCATCATCTGTATCTTCTAGTTCATCGTCCTCCACGTCCTCAGAATCATCATCGGAATCGGATAGTGCGGATAGCTCAGAAGACGAGGACGAAGAAAAAGTGACGCAACAATACCTTGATTCGCTCCTTGAAAAGGCGCGAAGAAACATTGCCGCAAAGGCGCCACCAAATGCTGTTGACGATAAGCGGCACGCTTTGGAAGAAGACATTATTGCACTTGACGATCCGGAGTCAGAACTTAAGTATGTTTTTTTCATTGTTTCCCTTTTTCCTTCGGCCTAATTCTCAAGTTCTCAAGAAATCTCCCTCCACTGGACCCGGGCACTCTACCGCCATCCTACATCACGCCTGGAGAAACACCTAATGATGCCCCGTCGGCCATTCGCGACCTAGATGCTGAACGTGTTATGGCATTGTCCTCGTCACTTTCAGCACCTGCGCCACCTGTACCACCACCCGAACTCACGAAATCCGGTAAGCCGCTGACCAAGAAGGAGAAGAAAGCCGTATGCGCCCAGTTAATTCCGTCCATGCCCGCGGGACTAATCTTCGTTGTCATAAGCTCAAGCAACAAACCGCTGGATCAAAATGGTTTGATCTTCCTGCCCCTGCTGAAGCAGATCTACCCCGCATGCACAAAGAATACGAGGCGCTGCGTCTACGCAATCAATTGGATCCAAAACGGTTCTACCGTAAGGACCCCGGGGAAGGGCGCGGTATCAAGGCCCTTCCCAAACACTTCGCGGTACGCTTACACACCGGACCCGCTAATTGTAATTATTCCTACTCAATACCCGTTCGCCAGATTGGGACGATTATTCCAACCAACACACCGTTTGGTGGACCTAGTGGGGACAACCTACCGCGCTCGGCTCGCAAGC